>LPNX010147762.1:1216189-1363194 GCA_001517045.1 Pseudotsuga menziesii | reverse complement strand
TATATTTCATTGTGTTGATTTAATAACTTTTGCAAATGCAATAGAAATAACCAAGTCAAACCACTTTATTATATTCTGCTAAATAAATAATTAAACTATAAATACTTAGTTTATGTACTAATAATATCAACTAACTAAGTTTACAAATATTCCAACCCAAGTAGGGTGGTATTAAAATAATTAAATTATAAAGAACAAACTAAGTTACACAGTTTATGTTCATCTTTTCAAAGAGCTCTAATAAACCCTATCTGTAATTTATTACATAAAACAAATAGAATATGATAATAATTAACATATAAATAAATTATTATTTATGAAAAGAACTGTTTAAAAATTTACAAACAGGATATACCTGTAAAAGTAAACTATAGGGTCGAAACCCTAAATAAATATTATATTTACAAATGACAAACATTTAAGCTCTAATAAGATTATTTGGATTATTTAATTAATAAACAACTAAACTATTATAAATTGTTTACACTCCCTTAAGGACAAATAAAAAGACAATTGCAATATTATAACTGAAATTTCCACAACACACTTGTAACACTAGTTAAAACAAATTTAACAAAGTAACCGAACCTATAAATTAATAAAATGAAAGATTTATTTTAACAAGGGTTTCTTACAGGAAAACCCTATCTCGTATTCTGAGCAAACGAGTAAAATTTATAAACTATCCATGACTGAGTGACAGTATTAATACATTAACAAGAAAATATTTTATGAAATACATTAAACAGTAGTGATTTCATTCACCGTCAAATAGTGTAAAAACCATGAGTACACAAGAGTATCAAATAGTAATACTGTATACCGAGTCCAAGCTCGAAGATAGAACTGTCTTAAGAAAACTATTGTTTACATTAACAAGCCAGAAGGATGAACATTTAAACCAAATACAACACATAGTTCACGTCCGAGCTTACGCATCGACTAGCGAGGGTCTAAAGACTTGTTAAAAACAATAACAACCTATAAAAAGAGACTGCACAACTAATGAAGAAATTAGAAGATCTTCCAAGCTCAGGGTTTCTCCAATCGAAAACACTGATACAAGTAGGGCAAGAACCCAAACATTGACCATAGGGCTTACCTTTTCGAAGCCACGGCCTTCAAAGACAGCTCATATACTCTTCTTCATGATCGATGAATGTAGTCTCCAGTCTCTGCAAGGAGATTTCATTACATGGTGTCAATACTGGAAGTTCTTAAAAATATTGTGTACCTATTTGTAAAAACCACATTCTGTATGATAAAAACAACACTTAATAAATTACCTGGTGTAACAATATCGAGCAATCTTATGGAGAGACTGTCACCAACATCAACCCATGCACTTAGTCTTCCAAACCCTACAACGAAAGCAAAGCACTTTCAAAAAGCAAGTAAACCCTCAGCCTTGCACAACAATGACAGACTATGGAAGGAGTAGAATGGAGTATAGACAGGCCGCAAGCCATGTGCAATGAAACCAACAAACTTGTGCAGGATAAAACCTACACTTACAAAGAAATGGAATTAAGACTAAGTACGGGCGACAACAGTAACATTCACTCAAGACTCTGAGCAAACTGGAATAGGAAAGAACCCACGGCCACCATGAAAATCTTGAAGAGCAACCTGAAGGCCAGCGCAAACTACGGAAGGAGAATGACAAGGGTTAGGGTTGTATTCGTTATATATATCTCCAACACTTAGCTAGGAGAAGACTACGTGTTCTCAATATTACAAACCATGCAATGGGTCAATTACAATAGTTTTCCTACAATCCAATAATATCCAATTATTTGCAAAATGATTTTTAACAAACGATGCGTAAACTATAATGTATGCCTTTGTTATCACGTCATAAAATATATATATTGCTTATCATATGGTTTGATAGCTCATCATTGACATTGGGGTAACAACGTTAAGTTAACGTTAACCTAGCAAAAATGTGTTAGCACTTAAACTTTGGTTTATCCTGAAAACAATCACGTATAGAATCTTTTAAACTATAGTAAGCTTGTATGCTAGCTGTTGTAAAGGAATATACAGCAAATAACTATAGGTCTGGGGTTACCAACATACTCAATTACTTGCAGACAATTCACTTCTAAAGTACAGAATAGGAAATAGGAGGGTTAGAAGGACTTACTTATTAAACGAAGGTTGATCCTTGCTATCCTCTTCCTCTCTGTTCCACTTCCAAATTCTTCAAGGTTGCTCCTCTTTCACCTGTCAAGAAACAATCTTCCACATATAAGATGATTCATATATATATAAGCGGGTTAAATAAAACATATATCATTCTGAAATATAAACATTTATCAAACCACAAGACATGAAACACATATGGAATAAGTAATCTCTTTATTATAAAAAATGGAAAGAGTTTAAGGTTACAACCCAACGTCTGAGACAAGGACTCCTCTGCAACCAAAGGATTATTAGTTCCACTGCTCCAAATACTTCTGTATACAATCCACCACCATAACCTTGCTCTCCAAATCTGTATATCAAACACCCTCCCCAAGGCCTGTATTTATATGGGTGAAATAAGGCAGTTTCGCAAGTTGAGGAGGTTGAGACAGTTAAGGTAATTAAGGAAAAAGGCTTAACTAATCTCAAGCTATTGCATGTTTTTATTTTTAACTGTTAAGGGACACATTCACGGGTATGTAAAAGGACAACCCGTGAATGATTCACGACTTACCATAAGGGCAACCCGTGAATACATCCATTCGCGACTTGTAGCAACCGACACTCGCGAATGACTCCTGAGTTGTATAAAGGGAGACTCACGAATACAACTTAACATAGTAAAAAATGGCAAAGTAACTAGCTGGATAAAGGGAGAATGTATTATAAAATAAGCCACTCTATAGTACCCCGGGCAAACCTCAATCCATAGATGTCCTTTTGTGTACCAACATGAGAAATTCAGCACTCGGACGGAGAGGTGCCATTTAGGCGGATAACAGATGCCCCCTAATGTATGAGGTCAGAGGGAAACAATGGCCGAAATACATTATAAATATCAGCTTTGGAGAACTTAGAAATCCGATGGAGCAGAGAGAGTACCTGAAACAAATACATAATAATGTCATATACAAAGTTACATCTGAGGATGCTATGTTCAATTTACTGGAACACTAACTCCTTTACAATATTTGAGTACATCATATAGCACCATGTATATTACAAAGGTGGATCAAAGCCACAATATACAAGAATGAGTCTTCAAAGATAAAGAAGCTATGTATAGAACATAATCTTGTGCAACTTAGTCCATCAAAGAGGAACTAAGGTCTTCATAAAGGATCCCAAAGAACCAGTACAATCCAAGCCATGTGAATAAGGGGAGCTGAAGTCGAACATGGAAAGGATTCAACAGTTTGTCAATCAATAGATGATAATTGACAACTGAAGCAAAGGAATTCACCAATGATGAGAATGAATCTTGAGGTACCATCATCAAAACTGTAGGTCTTCGTCATCAGGAAGTGCTGAAACGGAACCATGCTGTGATACAGAAAGCAATAGATCCTCCAACGGATCACAAGAGTGACTAGGAACTGGGTAAAAGAAGGGAAACACAAATAGATAACAGATATAACAATGATGGAATCAGGCTATAAAAAAGACATGTGGGAAGAGTCCTTGAATAGTGAGAACACCACAGAGATGACCCAATTCAGCGTATAACTTATAGGTAGAGCAACTAGAATTATCTGTCATGTAGGAGACATGATCAGATTCCCCAGGTTTAACGGACAAGAGGAGGAGTAAGAAACTCAAAGTGATAGCTGAACACAAGTAGACACTGAAACATGGATATCAAAAGACAAAGATTGCTATGTTCAAGGATGACAAGTTGCCATTACTGAAAACAAGAGAAAACTTCTTCCTTACCTTCCCTATTAAATTTTAACGAGTCCAGGAAAGTAAACTCGGTTCCCTCTTCATTTTTTAACAAGCTTGAAGAGATGGGAAAAAAATGCTTGATAGTGTCCCCTCTTTCTTGTAAAAAGTTTAATGAGTCCAAGAAAGTAAACTCGGAACCATCTTCATTTTTGGCAAGCTTGAAGAAAAGAAAGAAGAATGCTTGATAAAGCATTGATTCATGGATTTTACGAGCCCGAACTAGTACATACTCGACAGTGTTTTCATAGTTTAGAGAGTCTGAAAACTCCAAAGAAGATTCCATGGGGGTCCTTTTTCATACAATTTAGTCTCTTGAGGCCGAAAAAGTATAAAACAAACCAAAGAAGAACTCTCTTAACTTCCGAAGAAGAAAAGGCACACCTTTTTCGTACTTAGTCAGGAAGGTTCGAAAAAGGTTAAATTACCACCTACCCAACGCTCCTTCAAAAGCAGCATATATAGCCTGAGTTTTATGAGTGTGCAGGAAGGCAAGATCACTCGGAAAGATCCATTTGATTAGGAGAAATGGGGCTTACAACAATAAACTCGATGCTTTGTTCTTTAGGGTTTAACGAGCATGACAAAGACACAAAGTACACTCAGAATATTTTTCATGTTTTGGTCCAGAGCACGAAAAAGAGAAAACTAAGCTCATACCGGAGGTTCCTTTTCCGTAAGTTTAGTCCCTCAGGTCCGGAAAAGAGATAAACCTATGCCTGAGAATACTCTTCTCAATTCCGAAGAAAGGAGAGCGAGCCTTTCTCCCATTATTCCACATGGTCCGAGAAAGAGATAACCTGCCACCAATGTGGATGCCCATTCACATATTCTTAACGAGCCTGAACGGACAAGTTTACTTGGTAGTCAAGTCTATTTTGAGGAGTCAGACCTGGGCCTAAATAAACTCATAATCTTTCCCGTGAAGTTTTAACGAGTCCGGAAAAGTCAACTCGCAGCCTCCTTACTGTTTTTAACGAGCTCGAAGGAGAATAGAAAGAATGCTCTAAAGTCGGTTTAGTTAGACTTAGTCACAACTGAACCAACATCCAAATGAAGGTCAGATTGTATCAAAGACTCTAGGAATACTTCATCCGAAGGAAGGAGATCATCCGAGATAGGACACATATCTAAACTTTCAAATGGATCGACAGAGTGGAGAGCATGCTCTACAGTCTGTATAGGATGACTCACCCAATCAACTGTTGGGACCAAGTCCCGAGAATTTAAGCATGGAAACAGAGGCTGCTTCTCAGTAGCAATTGAACATAAAGGACAAGAGGCCACATAGTTCACCTGTGGTGGGGTGGTGTCTACAGAAACATTGGGAACCAATAAAGGAAAGACTTGGTCTCTAGTTGGGTCAGGAGACGGATCAAGAAAATCCAACTGATCGATAGTGACAATTTCTTCGCCATGATTAAAGTACATCACATGAAAGAATGTTGACACCACAGCTTGCATAGCATAGACATAATCCCATCCAAGGAGCATATTAAAGTCCAAGGGGTCTTCTATCACCATGAAGTCAACTAAGACAGTCTTCCCACCCAAAGTAACAGGTGTTTGAGGAAGAATTCCCAAGGCTACACAAGTTCTTCTATCAAACGCCAGTAACTGACTAGCAGTCGACATAAGGCTCAGAGATCCCATGCCTTGCCAAGCACGAGCAGACAAAATACTAACTGAGGCTCCTTCATCAACAATACAACGAGCAATCGTATATGGGATCACTCTTCGAAAGAAGAGTGGGATCGACCAAATATGAGATTGGTTCAACCACTTGATCAACGAAAGGTTGAGTAGGTTGTTAAGAAACTATAGGTTGTTCAAGAGAAGGAAAATATTGAGTCTTGGACCACACTCTTCGCACCTCTAGGATAGTAGGGGATAGGTGAGTAAGATGATCTCCCTCACATAGCATACAAGGGAACTTAAGTTTGCACTTTGAACGACCAGTTTTCTCAACGGTGTCAACATGACTAGCAGCGGCTGACTGTTTTCTCTCAACATGGCCTGTAGAGGATGAGAGTTTGCCCCCAGCATGGACTACAGAGGCTGGGTGACTAGGTCCAACCTCACTAAGAGAGGTTGGTTGTTGAAAAGCTTCAGGATGTTAAAAAATGGGATGACCATGAGCCCAAACTCTTCTTACCTCTTCAATAGAAGGGAATTTATAAGTAAGGTGGCCTCCCTCACAAAGCTTACAAGGAAACTTGGGCTTATGTTTTGAACAGGTGGTCTTTTCAACAGTGTCAACATGACTCGCAGTGGCTGGCGAATTGTCTTCAGCATGAACCACAGAGGCTGAGAGACTACCCCCAGCATGGCTGGAAGAGGCTGAGAGATTGGATCCAACATGGTATGCAGAGGTTTGATGAGCACCACCAACATGAAAAACAGAGGTTGAATGGTTAAGATCAATCTGCTTTGCAGCAGTTGAGTGTGTGCCCCCAGCATGAACAACAGAGGCTGGGTGGATGGATCCAACATGAACAATAGAGGTTGGATGGGGAGGTTCAACTTGAAAAACAGAGGTTGAACGAGTGCCATCAGCATGAACACCAGAGGCTGAGTGACTAGATCCGACATGACCTGGAAAGGTTGGAAGGATCCCACCATCATGATCAATAGATGCTATATGGTGAAGATCAACTTGACTTGCAGAGGTTGGGTGCTTAGATCCAACATGACCTGCAGAGGTTGGATAGGTGCCCCCAGCATGAACAACAGAGGCTGGGTGGTGAGGTTCAACTTGACTGGTAGAGTTTGAACGGGTGCCCCCTTGCTTATGTGCTTTCTTCCTATTCCTCCTTCTTTTACTCCTTTTAGACTGCCGGTTACTAGTATCAGTACTTTCACCGCATGAGGTAGAAGGAGGAGGAGAATCAACTGCAGGTGAAGGGGAAGTAGTGTTTTGATTCCCTTGATATAAGGAGCTTACTTGAGAATCATCAAGAGCATTCAGGATAGTTGGAGTGGAAAAAAACCACACCGGTAGCCCTAGGGTGAATCTAGGAAGATTCAGGGTGGCCATCAAGGGGCATCTGTTGGTTGGTGTTTGAAGGGGTGTTAGCCATAGTTTCAAACCATGAGACAAACCATAGTTTCAAGGGGAATCTATTGGTTGGTGTTCGAAGGGGTGTTAGCCATAGTTTCAAACC
The DNA here is from genome assembly GCA_001517045.1 of Pseudotsuga menziesii. Classification (NCBI taxonomy): domain Eukaryota; kingdom Viridiplantae; phylum Streptophyta; class Pinopsida; order Pinales; family Pinaceae; genus Pseudotsuga; species Pseudotsuga menziesii. Next base: position 1,356,115 of record LPNX010147762.1, on the reverse strand, counting down.
ACGAGACAAATCCTGAGGTTGATAGGCAACCAAAATTACAAAGCACACACCTAAAGGCACACTAAGTACAGACAAACCACACAGCACTCACTAAAAATTCCTAAAGCAAAAAAGAAAAACATGTATAAGATATACTTTCCAGAAGAAAGCTGATAGACAGTTACTTGGCGTCCTTGTAAATGTTCTTAGGCACAAGTGGAGGAATCACCCACCACCCTCCCAAACTTTCTACTAGGGTTACCTTCCAAGTCTATCCAAGGTCAACCAGAAATAACCTTTCGGTGTACTTGTATATGAACCCTAGATGTCAAAGAGACTAAAGGCTACCTTAACTATATTGACAGTCTGGGGGGACAGTCATCAGCCGAACTCGTACGCATGGGGAGGGTAGCTGAGCCCGAAACTCTGTCTAGGACAGAATCTCCAGATGCGTAAAAGTCTTGAGTTACATTTTGACAAGGATTCGGAGGGTTTTCTCCTCTTTCCAAGCCTCCACACGGCCTAGTGCTTAACTCCCATTTGAGAGGAGCTTCCCAGATACAATCAATGTAGAAAAGGATTTACCTAATGATAGGCCAACTACGTCTAAAATTTAACACTTGTGAGGAGTTTAAAATCCCTATCCCACAAGCCGAGCCTAAGCTAGTTGGTGTATGACCCTATAAAATAAAACTTACTAGCAATTTTTAAATTACATCGTTTATTTTAAGGGCTGTTTTTAGTCAGAGGGTAAATGGCATGAAACTTATGTGGTGTTTTGACTCAAAATTTGAAACAAAGGACTAAGCAAAGAGAAATGAAATGCAAGGAGCAAAAACTATTCTCTTTATATTTCTTTTTCAAATAGAAACTTGAAAGCCAAAAAGAACAAAATTCTTTTTATATTTTTCCAAAAACAATGATATGCTATGCAATCTAGACTAAAACCCTAATCTACATGCATATAAAGCAAACATATGTTTTTGTATTTTTCTTTTATAAATGCAAAAGAAAAGTCAGCCTATCAACTTATAATGCAAGCAAGTACTGAAAGCAAAGCAAATATACAACTACTCTATTCCCCACAAACAAACCTTAGGTTTCCCTAAAGTTCGATATAAACCTCTCTTGAAAGGAAAGCTTACAAAAGTAACCAAGCCAACAACTTTGGAATGAAGAGACTGAGCAAAAATACTGACATAAACAAAGGTCAACACGTCCCAAGTATCAATCTAAACCTATAAACAAAGGCTGCTTAGTACCTTGTCCAACAAGGTCAAGCCAAAGAAGGAGGTGGGGGAGCAAGCGGCAAAAAACAAGTATAGGTCTTTTTAATTTTCTTTTATAAAAGCAAAAGAAAAACTACACTACACTGTACTTGAGAAAACTTGAATCAAATAAACTATCTGAAAGCAACATACTGAAGCAAATAGGCTAACAGAACCAAAAGACAACCAATAAAGGAAGGCTAGGAACCATAGCTTGGGTGCAAACAATGACAAAAAATCATTGCAGACTTACAAAGGCAAGTGAAGGCCAGCCACTGTCAAAGACAGAATAGAGAAATAGAACCTAAAACCCTGATCACTGGTCTGGACAAAGACACTTTAACCTGCTACCCAAATAGGCCAAAATACTTCAGGACGCAAACAGTAAACAATCCAAGCCAAAAAAGACTCAAGGGCTTTCGAAAAAGCACTAAGTTTGATCACCCAATGTATTCAAACAATCTATACAACATTCATAAGGAAAATCCACTCAGAAAAATAGGGATTATACCAAGAAAAGAAAAAGCAAACCTTAACTTAAAAATCCCAATTTCCAGGAGTATTCGCGACTGTGTATTAGAGAAAGTCGCGAATGATGTGCGACTGTCTAGTATTACAACCCGTGAATGCAAACTAGTATTCACGACTGTCTAGAAAGACAACTCGCGAATGGGTATAAAAATTTTCTTAAAAAAAAAAAATCAAGAAAAAACCCAAGACTTTCAAATGCTGAAGCAAATAAGAACTAGGAGAAAAATCACAAACAGGGTTACCAACATACTCAATTACTTGCAGACAATTGATTTCTAAAGTACAGAATAGGAAATAGGAGGGTTAGAAGGACTTACTTATTAAACGAAGGTCGATCCTTGCTATCCTCTTCCTCTCTGTTCCACTTCCAAAGTCTTCAAGGTTGCTCCTCTTTCACCTGTCAAGAAACAATCTTCAAGATACAAGATGATTCATATATATATAAGCAGGTTAAATAAAACATATATCATTCTGAAATATAAACATTTATCAAACCACAAGACATGAAACACATATGGAAGAAGTAATCTCTTTATTATCAAAAATGGAAAGAGTTTAAGGTTACAGCCCAACGTCTGAGACAAGGACTCCTCTGCAACCAAAGGATTCTGAGTTCCACTGCTCCAAAGACTTTTGTATACAATCCACCAGCATAACCTTGCTCTCCAAATCTATATATCAAACACCCTCCCCAAGGCCTGTATTTATATGGGTGAAATAAGGCAGTTTCGCAAGTTGAAGAGGTTGAGACAGTTAAGGTAATTAAGGAAAAAGGATTAACTAATATCAAGCTATCGCATGTTTTTATTTTTAACTGTTAAGGGACACATTCGTGGGTATGTAGAAGGACAACCTCCAAATGATTCAAAACTTACCATAAGGGCAACCCGCGAATACATCCATTCACGACTTGCAGCAACCGACACTCGCGAATGACTCACGAGTTGTATAAAGGGAGAGTCGCGAATACAACTTAACATAGTAAAAAATGGCAAAGTAAATAGATGGATAAAGGGAGAATGTATTATAAAATAAGCCACTCTATAGTACCCTGGGAAAACCTTAATCCATAGATGTCCTTTTGTGTACCAACATGAGGAAAGTCAGCACTCGGACGGAGAGGTGCAATTTAGGCAGATAACACTAGCAATTCAATGTTAAGTATACATGTTTATAATCTTTTTAAAGCCAACAACTTGAGTGGTGACAGTTTATAAAATTGGATAGCATAGTAAATAGTGGAATCATGGATTCATTATAAGTTTAACTTTGTTTTAGACCTGTTTAGAACCTATAAACTAACTATAGACTTGTATGTTTATAAACATACTAGTTTATGCATGTTTATAACTCTTTAAAAGCCAACGAATCAAATGGTAATAAACTATAAAGTTGGCTAGTATAGTAAAAGAACACATTTATGAATTCTTTTACATAGCTCAATTTGGTTTAGACTTTAAGGGACAATATATGTTTCTCAACTTGGCATTTGTTAGTAATTTACCATGTCTATTTATTTGGTAGGATGATTTTATGCTTGTACAAGATAACGAGTGCTTAGCATAGGATGGAAGGCTGATCATTATAGAAACATCGACCTTTGAAGCTGTTATAGACAATAACTTAATACAAGAAGAGCATTATAATAATAATGAAAATTCTATGCAATAATATTACTCATGTCCATATTCAATTGGAATAACATTGATTGACTTAGGTTTAAGAAATAAAAGACAAACAATTGTCAATGTGAAACAACGCAATTGTTTTTACAGTAATTACACTTATAATAACAATAAGTTTACAGGTTGGAAACTTCCCTACAAAAATGAAAGTATTGAACAGCTGGATATTCAAGTAAATATTGCGATAATGTTTATGATACAATAGTACAACAAGTATAACATTACAGAATATGCATAACAAAGTAGAAGTTACTATGCAACAAAGATTACAAATTTAGAGCCACAGTAGGTATCTTTACTGTCGTTAAGATTGATAAAGAAAGGAACTTTTTTATTGGAACCTGAATTACAAGAAAAACTGGAGAGAATAAACTACTTTACCTCATGGAAGTTGCTTGGAACATATCAACTTATTTACTGCGCTTATTAATTGCAAATAGATACACATCTTGATACTTTATGAATTTAAAAAGTTTACTTGTTCGATCATACCTGTAAACTTGTAAAGAGCCAGTAATCGTTCTACGTTAGCATAAATGCTAAGTAAGCCCAAGATTCAAAGTTAGATTCTACCTACTTGTAATAAAGAAGACTCATCAGTAAAATGAATTAAAAAGAAGCACAAGTAAACCTTATTGTGTTACAAAAAAAAACTGCTTTAGTTATCATAATTTGAAAATATGTAATACTAATCATTGGGCTATTTCTTTTTCTTCTAACCATTAGATTTTAGTAAACCGCAGATTCAACATTTCATGTTATCTCAAAAGTTTGAATTTTTGTGAAAATTTGGGGTTTTGACATGTGGTATCAGAGCACAAGGTTCAAACACTAGGCCTTGATGAAGCCCAACTTGCTTTTATGAAACAGTAAATTGAATTATTATGATGATATATTTTCTTTTAAATGTTTTTCAATAGAGAAATTGTTTTTGAAGCTTAACAAACATGTATGGAAGGGATGGAAGAATATGAAGAGGAGGAATATCCATTTACTGAACTAGAAAACTTACCAAGAGATCCTATACCGGAATATTTAACCACCAATTCCTCAGAACTCTTACAAATAGTAAAATACCTAAAATCTAAAATGGAATCTATAAAACAAGAAAATGAAAGGATTCTTAGGGCATGGAGTCCAGCTAAATCAGATCCTAATAGAAAGGTTTCAAACTGAGGCTAGGGGTAGAAGAACTGAATCAGAAGATACAAGTCATCAACATAAATTTAAAAAGATGAAACATACTAAAAATGAAAGCAGTTCATCTTCAGAGGTGTTTGGTGAATAACAAAATTTCCATTCTACTAGTGATGATAATCATTACACTAAGAGGAAACACAAACCTTATGAGGAAATTTTTGGGGAATTCAAAAAGATAAAACCACCAACATTCAATGGAGAGACTCAGAAGGGGGAGGAAGCGGAATCCTGTTTTTCTGGGATGAAGAAGTAGTTCCAAATATATAACTATTCTAACCAACTAAAAGATAGAATGGCTATCTACAATCTCTCAAGAAAGGATGACATTTGGTGGTAGGATTTGAAGAGAGTTAAGGGAATCAAAGAGAAGAATGTATATTGGAGTACCTTCAAGAGATACTTTAAAAAGAAATTTATGTCTGAGCAATACTATGAAGAGAGAGAAAAATAATTTTATGAGCTTAAGTTAGGATCAATGATAATGAAAGATCTAAACAACAAATTTTTGAGCCTGCTTAGGTATGTTCCATACCTTGTAGATGAGAAACCAAAGGTACATCGATTCCTTAGCTGTATACCTTATCATATTAAGGACAGGATCGAATATGAAAACCCAAAGACTTTGGAAGAAGCTATGAGGAAAGATAACTTCTATTTTGAACAGAATCGAAAGAAGGAAAGCATGGCCAGCTGGAAGGCCAAGAAAAATAAAAATCAGTATGAACAAAAGAAATAAGATTTTGTGTCCAACAGAAATTTTAAGAACAATAAGGCCAAAAATTATCCTAATAATAATTTCCAACGAAATAAGAAGAATTCTCCAAACAATCAGAATAATTCCAAGGGTAAAGAATTTGCTAATAACCATGGTAATTATACAAAGAACTTTGATCACAAAGTACCTATAAAGTTCTGGGAGTGTAATGGCCCACACTATGCTTCAGTCTGTCCTCATCGAAAAAATACTATCAGCAATATTCATACCATTCAAAAGGAGATGACTGCTTGAGAATTAGAGAGGACTATGCCCAGAATCAATGCAGCCTTGGAGAATCGACAAGCAGAATATCAAACTTCCATGGTAGAAGTAGAAGGTATGATAAATCAAACCCCTATAACTATTTTGATTGATCCAGGAGCTAGTCTCAGTTATATTGCACCTAAAATGATAGAAAAATGTAAGTTACCTGTTGAAATTTTTTAGAATTCTTGGTTAGTTCAGTTAGCCACTGGTGCTAAAAGGAAGGTAACTTGTTTTGTAAAAGAATGTGTAGTAGTTATGGAGCATTTTGAAACTGTTGTAAAGTTTAATGTATTGCCTCTTGGTTCTTATGATTTAATCATCAATATGGATTGGTTAGAACAACATAGGGTAATTCCAAACTATTATGATAAAACCTTTACATCTTTAAACAATGATGGAAAACTAGTAAGTTGAAAAGGAATCCCTAGAAAAACCACTACAAGGCAGATTTCTGCTCTACAACTTAAGAGAGTTGCTAGGAAGGGTTGCAAAGCTTATGTAGTAACAATAACTGATGCGGAGAATCTAAATAAGACAGATAAATTATAATTGGAAGACATACCATTCTTAAGAGAATATGTTGCTGTATTTCCGAAAGAAATTCTAGGCCTACCTCCGAAAAGGGAATTGGATTTTACCATTGAGATGGTACCTAGTACAATACCTAGCTCAAAGGCCCCTTATCGAATGAACATAAATGAACTTAATGAATTGAAGTCTCAACTAAAAGAACATATTGATAAAAGGTATATTCGACCTAGTGTGTCTCCTTGGGGGACACCTGTCATTTTCGTTAAGAAAAAGGATGGAACCATGTGACTTTGCATAGATTACCGTTAGTTAAATAATATGACTATTAAAAATCGATACCCATTACCTTGCATAGATGATCTGTTTAATCAACTACATGGAGCCATGGTGTTTTCGAAAATAGATTTAAGGTTTGGATATCATCAAGTTAGGATTAAAGATGAAGACATCTTTAAAACGACTTTTAGAACTAGATATGGCCATTATGAGTTTGTCATAATGCCATTTGGGCTTACAAATGCCCTAGTTTTTTTTATGTGTTTAATGAAAAACGTTATGCATAAATATTAAGATAAGTTTCTAGTCATGTTCATCGACGATATTTTAATCTATTCAAAAACTGAAGAAGAACATAAAGAACATTTAAAAATTGTTTCGCAAGAGTTACAAGATCATCAACTCTTTGCAAAGTTTAATAAATGTGATTTCTTCAAGGATAAGATTTAGTATTTAGGTCATGTGGTGACCAAGGAAGGGATTTCAGTAGATCCTAAAAAGATAAAAGAAATTGAAGATTGGCTGGTTCCTAAGGATGTAACGGATGTTTGATCTTTCATGGGCATTACCAGTTACTACAGGAGGTTCATTGAAGGTTTTTCAAGGATTACAAATCCGATAACTTCTTTGCAGAAGAAAGGGAAGAAGTTTGATTGGAACTAGAAATGCGAGGAAATCTTTTAAAAGTTTAAAAATTTATTAACCAGCGCACCTATTTTAAGAATAGCTGATTCTAATAAAGAATTTGTAGTGTGCACTGACACTTGCAATGATGGCTTAGGCGGTGTTTTGACTCAAGAAGGGCATGTTATTTCCTATGAGTCAAGAAAATTAAAAATTCATGAAAAGAATTATGCAACTTATGATCTAGAATTAGCAGCTGTAAGACATGCTTTAAAAATGTGGCGACATCACCTAATTGGCAGAAAATTTATTTTAATGACTGATAATAAAGGATTGAAGTATCTGTTAGATGATCCTAATCTAAATTCCAGACAAGCTAGGTGGCTAGCTTTCCTAAGTGAGTATTATTTCGAAATTCAACACATTAAAGGTAAAGAAAATAAAGTTGTTGATGCATTAAGTAGGAATGCAAGGTTGAATTTTACAACAGTTATCAGCACTTATACTACAGATTTGGATGAATAGCTTAAAGCAGGAATAGAGCAAGATGAAATTTACCAAAATTTACAAGCTAAAACTAAAGAAAATCCAACAGAAAGCTTAAGTAAAGGGTACAGTTTGAATGCAAAATAATTTTTACTGTATAAAGACAGAATGTATGTACCTAACATACCTAAAGTTAAGTGGTTAATTTTGGATGAAATTCATAAAAATCCATAGTCAGATCATCCAGGATATCAAAAGACTATAAATATGTTAAGAAAAGAAATTTTTTGGCCAAATATGAAGATTGAAGTAACAGAATATATTGCTAGGTGTTTTAAATGTCAGCAGGTGAAAACTGAACATCAACACCCAGCTGGATTACTTCATCCATTACCCATTCCTAGCGAAAAATGGGAGATAATTAGTCTTGATTTTGTTACTGGACTACCTAAAAATCGGAATTTAAATGACTCTATCATGGTAGTAGTCGATTAGTTAAGTAAAACAGCTCACTTTATACCTGTTAAAACTACATATAAAGCTGAAAACATAGCTGATATCTTTCTAAAACAGATTTTACAATTGCATGGAATACTGAAAGTCGTAATCTCAGATAGAGATCCTAAAATTACAAGAAACTTTTGGAAGTCTCTGTTTAAAGGATTAAACACTACATTAAATTTTAGTACTTTGTTCCATCCTCAAATAGATGGACAAACTGAAATAGTGAACCAAGTACTAGAATATTTATTAAGAATGTATGTGAAAGAACAGCCACGTAAATGGGAGGATTACTTGCATTTGGTAGAACTTGCTTATAATAATAATTATCAGGCATCAGCCAGATTTAGTCCTTTCGAGATTTTATATGGAAGGAAATGTAATACTCCTATCTCTTGGAGTAATCCAATAGATTGTTACGGAGAGAAATTCCTATGGCTTAGGGTACCACAACAAACAGCTAGACTCCAGAAATCAATCTTTCCCAATATGCAATAGAAATAAAAACATCTAACACTAAAGGATCGAACCTCGTACCTTATTTCGGACGGTTGAAGTAGATCCCTGTTGAGATTTCCAATCTTCAGCTTAAATTGTTATAACACATCCTCAACAACAAGTAAACAAGACAAACATACTATATTTCATGGTGTTAGATCTATTCTAGCATATATAATCAATAATGTATAAGCATTCGACATATTCCAATGGATACAATATTCATTCAAATACACATTACTGGATAGGAAAAGATATTTCTATTAATATGAATCAGAGATTACAAGTGACAACCTCTGACGGCACGTCTGCGAACCGGAGAAACTGAATCCCCCACTTGGGCCTCCACCACCTCAATCCTCCATCACTTTGATAGCAAGCTTACTAGCAAAGGGAAAGATTGGGAAGAACACAACAGTGCTCCAAGGGACAAAGGGATGCAGACTGAAGCATAAGTTCTGGCAACAATGGACTATAGTTTTGATGCTCTCAATTCTCTCTTATGCTTTCAATGTCTCAATGGTTCCTTATATAGCTTTTCAAAGTGATACTGAAAGGTTGAATCCGTGAGATCTCAAGGCATATGGAAGGCCAGGAGTCATATGAGTTGCATCCAAGTCAAGGAACGCTCCAAAGGATTTTGGATTATGTACACATCCTGATGTACGTGACTATAGAGGGAATATCCGCGTATGTACACGGTTATCTGGGAAAATGCCGCATATATCATTTTTCTAATGTTTTTAGGGATGGTCGATGATACATCAAAAGACAACAATTGGTCCATAGGGGCTAATGAGTCTGCAGCGGGACAGGGGAAGGCCATAGAATGTGTGATTCACCTAGTGTGGTGAAATCCTCTATAACAGATGCCCCCTAATGTATGAGATCAGAGGGGTTATATGATGGCCGAAATACATTATAAGTCCATCCCAGAAGTGAAGTGATGAAGGTACCCAAATGGAAGACCAACCACCCAATCAGCATAATACCATAATAGAACTCTGCATATAACTGCGAATACATATAGCAGTCCCGGATACATAAGAGTACAATGGCCATGAATAGGCATGAAACATGATAGAACATATGTGGTCATCGCCACGTACAATATACATAGATTAGAATCTCCATGATGAAGATATACAAAGTACAATGATCTCCACAAAGGCTGAAGATATATAACAGATCAAGATCTCAATAGCGGTTGGAAATGTCTGACATATACTGGAACAAGTCACGAGAGCTGAAATATCATGAACACTGGCACGATCAAGGAGGTATCATATAGTGGATGCCACCAGTCTGGAAGGTCTTCTACACAAACTGCTACGAGTACAAGTCCTACTATGCGAATAGAGGTGTCGAGGTCGAACATAGTAGTCCATCGTCTGATTACCGGTCATTGATGTATACTGTTAACAGACGCGAGATCACCCACCAATAATGAAAATGGGAATCAAGGTACTAGAGTGCAAACTAACAAGTGTGAATAAATGTGTTGAGGTCGAACAATTGAGAGAATCCATCGATCAGGGGACATTGATGTATTCCCAAAACTATTGATGGCGAGAGAACCTGCCACTAATGACTGCAAGTCTCAAGGCACTCAAAATGACTCTAGACTCCAATCCCAGAATAAATGATTTGAAGTCGATGGGATGAAATCCGCTGGGAGGAGGGCATTAGGGCATCCCCCATCATCCTACACGAGGTACTTAGCAAGGCTATATAATATGGAAGGACTCGATCATAAGGTGCACGAACCAGTAACTGTACCGGGAATGACCGACATGCAAAGTCAAGATAGCTGAGGAATGGCCGACTCAGGTTTCAACTTCCTTTGAACAAGAGCATAACAACGTATGGTGATTGAATGAAGGTAGCATAGACTCGATATACAAACTAGGACATCTCTATGACGCAGGAGGCATCAATAGAGGCTCCATAGGGACTGGAAGCTTAACCAGTCAGTGGAGATAAAACTCAGATAATGAGTATAGCTCCTAAAGTCAAACTATAACCCAACCAATGGATGTGATATACAGTGCTCTGTTCGAAGGTGACACGACTCGACAGCTGCCAAATATAATATCTTTTCTTGTCCGGCTTTTTGGTTTTTTGATTTTTTTGGTCTTTTTCAGTTATTTGAAAAGCTTGAAAAAAGAATAAAATAGCTTTATAGTTACAAAATAGGAGGAGACGAGTGTCATTTAAGGCAATCAAACTAGTTCCAAGCAATGGAACATACCTATGCTCAATGCAAGGATACATGTGTAGGATATCAACACTCGGGGGAAAATCCCCTCCTGGTAAAAAGGGAATCAAGCTATGAAGGATATAAATAAAGGCTCTGCATGGCTAGACATGAGACAAGCTCGGGCTATATGGCTGAAACGTAATGTCAGGGGAACTGGAATAAAGCTCAATAAGATAGGCAAATCTCATGATAATGCATCCACAACTTGATACAAGGGAGTCCGGGGGGTCACGGCCAGCATAAGATCAAGAGGAGTATGAGTCTCTTGCTAAATTTCATGGAAATACTATACAACGGACTCCCACACCCTAAAGGGGGAAACATCAGCATGGGCACCAAATGAAAATAAGGCTCTAACTAGGGTACCCATGTAAGGTAAGTCTCTACCACTCATATCATGCCACTTCTATAGCAGCAAGAAGGTTCCGTGACATAATAGAGTGGGTTCATACCTAAGGATATAGTGACATGGTCATAAGGTCATGTAAAATGCAGATGGTGGTGAACCTAACCTATATGCTAGTATAGACATTATACCTGAGATCAGTACGAACGGCTCAATCCAAAGGCTGAAACATCGTTGAAAACGGTCTTCTACATCACAAATTAGGTCAGAAACGGTCCAAAATGGTTAGAAATGGTCAAAACTATAGGAAAGGGGGTAAAAATTTTCAAATATTTGAAATTTTTTCTATAAATAGTAAAAAATAGAAATCATTTGAAACTTTTACCCATTTGAGCTCTGATATTCAATTGCAAATTCCAGGAGATCCAGCCGGCGGAATTCACAACCGATTCTTCCAGGTATTTACTCATGTTCTATGCTTGCATTTCCATACAAATTTTATAATTTTTCATGGTCAAATGAATTTTGAAAGGCCAAACTTACATGAGCACCACGGCCCACGCGGGTATCGAGGTTTTTTCCGCGTATAGGGCTGGCTATACACGGAAAAGGGACCAGAAACCGCGTACATACGCGGCTGTTTTGAAAACAGCCGCATATGACGCCGCGCATAAGGATTTCTAAGAATCTAATGGACATTTGGTCAAACTCTCATGCAGGATGGTGCTAGAGTGGCGAGAACGTGAGCATGGTGATGTAGAGGAAGTAGTAAGGGCCAACAGAATGGCTCAAGAAGCTCTAAGAAGATGCAGACTCTACAAGTTTTGGTGCCTAGGAGGCTTGAGGGCCAAACCAGGACTACTACAGATGCTTGTAGACTATTGGGATCCAGACTCAGAGTCCTTCTGGCTAGAGGGTATGTCCCTCACCATTGAGGTGGAGGATATCTACTTTATCACAGGTCTATCACAGCGGGGTCAAATGGTGAACCTTCGTGCCCGCGGAGGGCTAGGTCATGGGATTCCTATCGATGAGTACATAGCTGTGTACTGCTACCCAGAGACGGAGAAGGTGGGGAGCCAAGTTCCCACCAACGCTATACAAGTGCTGGGCCTAAAGTCCATACTACTGACGCTGGGTAGGATAGCAGGATTAGCATCACTCCATCAGGCTTCTTGGCCACTGATGTTCTATGCGGTGGAGTGCATGACATCAACCATATATGACTGGAGCACTTCCCTACTGAGCAACATGAAACATCAGCTCAGTGAGTGCAAGGCAGGTAGGATACGGAACTTCGGGTTAAGCAGTATCTTGAGCACATTTTTCTTCGAGCGTGTTCCAGGATTGAGCCCTAGAGTGGATGTTCCTCTCCATGGGGTTCGAGATCCGGCCCAACGAAGTTGGGCAGACGCGATGCGTAGACTGGGGGATGGTAGGGTGGCCAACCCTTATCCAGCAGACTTTTTTCCATGGTGGCGACGACAGAGTATTGCCATAGAGGACTACCTTTATGCATGGATAGACTTCCAAGGAGACCCAGACATGCCATTACCACCAGGATTAGCATATGGAGACATAGGTAACGAATCTCGACCCTTACTCTTTTTAAAAATTTTGAAGTATTTAATTTTTTTGTGTTTTCTTGATTAATGGAATAAAAAAGACATGTTTTTGGGTGACAATACATAGTGACATCTACCATTCATGTGCAGATGTGGGACCACGACGACCAGAGGGATTCCCATGTCATAGATGGAGGGGAAGAGGAGACGATATCACCGGTGTGGATGTGGAGCGAACGCTCCAAACCATCCATACCAACTTTGTGCGACTGACTCACAGGATTCCCATGGCGCAAGTCAAGGACTTTCCTGAGGCTATGCAAAGACAGGTGGTTGGTGTACCACGTGCATGGGTGCGTTTATTTCGGTGGCTAGCTAGAGCCGTGGTGACATATCATGATCACAACCCTCATCGACCTCCACAGGACTAGATACCTGGGAGTGGACCTATTTTGTACTACCGTGTATATGATGGTGGATTTCAAAGCCCCAATTTTGTATTATGACACTATGTATTACCACATTTTTGATGTATATAAAAAAGTTTTATGGTGATCGGTTTATTTATTTACATGTGTAAAAATTGTGTTTATGATTAATTTATAATGAATGAAACAAATGCCAATCTAACACATAGTTAGCATATGAGTCAGCAATTTGATTAAAATTTCTTGGAATGTGTATATATGTTATGTTCTCAAACTTCCATTCTAGCAATCTCACACGTAAGAACCTCCTCAATAACGTCGGATCTCTAACATGGTACAAACCATTTAGCTGTGACACTACTAACTTTGAATCAAGACGTACCTCAAGAGAGAGAACACCATGAAAAATGGCATCCCGTAGAAGCTCGATAACGGCACTATATTCAGCAACATTGTTGGAAGATGGCCATAGACATACACCTCCTGAAGACAGTACATGACCCATAGGAGTAAAAATCACCCAAGCAGCTGAGGCTGAGTGTTGAGTGTGACAGCTTGCACCATCTACGAATCCTATGTAGGTGGAAGATTCCATTGACATCTGCCACAAGAAATGGAAACTAATCACAAACCCGATCAAGACCTAACTATGCAAAAAAAGCTGTACAATAATATACAACAAACAGCCTTGGCTAAAGATCATGCATAGTATTTTTTAAGATAGAGCCCATTTCTAGGCTCCTCCAAGACTGTCCCTTCATAATCCACTAACTCGTAGGCACCCTTCTCTAATACACGCTTGACCACGTAAGGACCATGCCACATAGGATTGAACTTCCCTGCCCCCAAGGGTTCTTTCGATTGATCCCATAAAAGGACCAAGTCTCCCTCACTAAACACTCTCGGATGGACAGACTTATCGTATTGGGCCTTCACACGACGCTTATTAATCTCTAGAGTCACCAAGGCATCTCTACGCTGCTCATCAAGTTGCTCAAGGTGAACCAAACGCTCCTCCAAAGGTGAAGTGTCTGGTAAGAGTTCTATGGCTAACTTCAACGAAGGAATCTCGCATTCAACCGGCAATATTGACTCCACTCCATGAACAAGCTGATATGGAGAAAAACCAGTGGCAGTCTTTACCACGGTTTGGTATGCCCACAAAGCAGGGTACAACATAATATGCCAATTCGTCTTGCTTTGTGTGATGGTTCGTTGGAGAATCGACTTAAGTGATTTAATCACCTCTTTAACCTATCCATTCACTTGAGGATAGTAAGAAGAGGAGTGCTCTTGCTTATATCCTAACTTGGAGGCCAACTCTTCCATCATATGATTCTGAAAGTGCGAGCCATGGTCAGTGACAAGCTCTCTCGGAATCCCAAACCTAGAGATGATTTGGTTGAATATGAAGTGAGCGGATGTCTCACCGTCGGATTTTACTGTAGGCATTGCCTCAGCCCATTTTGTGAAGTAATCGACAGCCGCTATGATATGATGGTGCCCCCCAGCCGAAGTTGGGTTGCAATCCATAAAATCTATCCCCCACTTGGTGAAGGGACTGGCGGTGATAATAGGGTGTAACGGGGCAGGATTCGAGCGCATGTTCCGTGCAAACACCTGGCAAGGGTGGCACCTCTTGACTGCTTCAATACAATCCTTGAAGATCAACGGCCAGAAATATCTTGCTCTCAAAATATTTTGAGCTGTAGAAAGCCCAGATAAATGACCACCACACGCCCCTCCGTGGCAATCATTAAGCACTACCTCAGACTCATCATGAGTTAAACAACGTCGTAAAAGGGAATCTACTCCACGGTGGTACAAATTATTGTCCACTATGAGGTATTTCTTGGAAACGTGACGTAATCGATGTCGCTCATCTCGCGAGAGGTGAGTAGGGGTCCTCTGCATTTGCAAATATACTATGATATCACCGTACCATGGGTCAGCCGTTGAGATCAAGAAAATGTGTTCATCAACGAACGTATCTTCACATACTGACTCCTCAGCCTCGCTCGAAAAATCCGATATGAGCTCTGCAAAGATTAAAGATTTCTTTGATTTTGCCGAAACAAACTCGAGATCAAACTCTTGCAGAATGAAAATCCATTTATTGTATTTTCCCCCAATCATCCTACGTGTGAGGATGAACTGAAATGGATTGACATGGGAAACAACCAAGGTTTGGTGAAGGAGAATATAATGTCTCAAATGCTGCACCGCATGTACGGTGGCTAAGGCAAGCTTCTCGACATGAGAATACCAAATCTCTACGTCAATAAGGTTTCGGCTCAGATAGTATATGACATGCTCCTGGAGCTCCTCATCCTCTTGAACCAAAACCATCCCAATCGTCTCTAAAGACGCGGCCACATATAATAAGAAATCACGGCTATAATCTAGAGGACTAATCACCGGGGCTGATGCTAGGGATCTCTTAAGTGCATTGAAGGAATCCTGGGCTCGCTCATCCCATTCAAAGGGAGTATCCTTCTTCAGGAGACGCATGAAACCTCTAGTCAAATTGGCGAAATTGACAACAAATATTCGTAAGAAGTTTTCCATGCCTTGAAAACACTGAAGATGACGAATATTTCACGAGGGAGACAACTGAAGTATTTCCTCCACTTTCAAGGGGTCGACTCTTATACCCTCTTTTGAAACGATAAATCCTAACAACCGACCTGATTTCATGCAAAAGATGCACTTATGAGGGTTTAATCTAACAGCGTAGTGCCGTCATATTTCGAACACCAATCTGAAGCGATAAGAATGACGCATCCTCATGTGAGAATGAGCAGTGAGGTCATCCAAAAATATTTCGATAATGGACTTGAGATCATGGAAAATCAAGGTCATCGCCCGCTGAAAGGTAGCTCCGGTGTTTTTAAGGCCGAAAGGCATTTTCTGATATGCAAATGTTCCCCAAGGACAAATAAATGCGGTCTTATGTTGGTCCTCAGGTTTAATTTGAATCTGATTATATCTGGAAAAACCGTCCATAAAAGAGAACACCTCACTACCCGCACACTCATCCAAAATCTGATCTATAAACGGTGTGGGGAAGTTATCCTTAGGACAAGCACGATTTAAATCACGGAAATCAGTTAATATATGGATCGCTCCTTGCTTCTTATCCACCAGAATGGGATTTGAAACCCACTCCATCAAGGGAATGGGATATATGAAACCAACTTTCAATAGCTTCTCTATCTCTGCCTTTATGGCGGGTGCTTTCCTAGGATTTACCGCGCGTAAACGCTGTCGAACAGGCTTCGCGTTGGGGTAAGTCTTAATTTCATGTTTGACAATCCGAGGGTCAATCCTTGGCATCTCATCATAATACCAAGAAAAAACATCGTGGAATTCCTTGAACAGCTTGATATATTCACGAATCTCATCTTCAGAAAAATCCGCCCCAATGTATACATTCTCAATTATACCAGGGTTGCGAGAAATGTTGATAGGCATAGTTGACGATATGTTTGCCATGTTTCCATCAGCCATCTGACCGGGAGAGCTTAATGGAATCATGGGTCTACCAAATTTCTGTCTAAATCCTCATGCTCCAAAAGTTCAAGCTCTGGAAGGAAATATGATCTATGATGAAGTTCCTCCCATGGTGGCTCAACTCCCGACATAGCCTCGATAATCGCTTCATCTGAAGGGAAAACCATATCAAGGCAATCGTGGGCATGAGAAGACTATACTTCCCATGCCGGCAGCACATAGGGGTCTTCTTCCTCTGTCCGTGAAGAAGAAGAACAAGGCTCTACAGTAGATTGGAGATTAGCTTGGTAAGCTATCATGGCTGCAGGAAACGGCACGCTCGTCTCAATGGGCTCACTTGAATGACTCGATGAAGGAAGAATCCAAGGATCTCCCATATGACTTGTGTGAAAAGGCACCGATCTCGTAGATGTGGAAGCACCATCAAACCTACCTCCTATCATGAGGACGGGCGCAGGACAACTAAAGGTTCCCATGAGGGACGAATACATACCTACACCCACACTCCCAGTTGCCGGCTAGGAATGTTCAACTTTCGGAACCGAAGCTTCCGAAGATGCAGTAATAGGCGGATTCTTGAATTCCATCTGATCAATCGTTACAATCTTCCCATTATGAGGAAAGCATACAACGTGAAATACAGAAGACACGACGGATTGCATACTATACATCCAATTCCTTCCCAGTAAGAGATTGTAGTCAAGGGGCGCATCAACCACCTCGACCTCTATCGCAACGGTCTTCCCTTCCAAACGACCTTTAAGAGAAGGAAGGATACCGTGTGGCCTAAAGAATCTCCCATCAAAAGCAGTTAACATGGTCGTAGACTTTGACTACTCAGGAGAACCAAGACCCTTCCAACAAGACAAAGACATCACAGAAGCAGCAGTGCCCTCATCAATCACAGTACGCTTGATGATCATATTAAGACATTCTACATGCACCAAAAGGGACACATAGTAGGGAAAGTGAGGATGATGTCTTGCGGTTTCAAATTTAATCACTGAGGAAGAATCATCACCATTCACACCAAGAGCGGAAAGCAAAGCCTTCCTTTGCAATGGACAACTCTGAAGCACCTCCAATACAGACATCGCACAAGGAGTATGACCCAAGTCCTCGACAACTGAATAGTTTTGGGTGGCTCGGGCATTTGGATTATGCCCCGAACACTTAAGTACCCCCTTAGGAATGCGAGGTGCAGCTTCAGGTTTATCCGTAGGTTTCTCAATATGCAAAGGGGTTCCTGGTGGATCAGGTTCTTTGCCTGGGTTGGGTTGTGACAAAGAATAATCTTTCGCACGTGTCACAACTTTCACGGCACGGACCATATTAATGCACCCACGACCACTAGTTTCAGGTGGATCTTCATCACTAGATTGATCATGGGACTGCGAGTTCATATTTTGGTTATGCAGAAAAGGGTTCGTTAACACAGCTGGGGCCTGTGCTATGAACTTCGAAGCTTCATCCATCCTAGGGCACAAGTAAGTGAGGTGATCATCCTTACAAAGCTTGCAAGGAAACTTAACCTTACGCTTATTCTGCTTGTCCCCCCCAGCATTTTTATTGTTCTTGTCATTATTGTTGGCATTCTCATTTTTATTCCCACCCTTCTTATTATTGTTTTTACCCTTTTCTCTATTTCGTCCAGGTTGCTGGTTACCCTTCTGGTCAGACGATTGTACAGTAATTACATTCACCGTTTGGGCGGGCTGAGACGAAGCCGTAGCTTGTCCCAAGGTAGATTGGTTGATTGACAATTGAGAAAATTGTTTCACAACCGGACCTGGAGGTTTCTTACTTGCACTACCCACAATGCCATCGGCATGTGGTCCAGGTTTGACCTTGGGATTGAAACTAGAACGAGGGGCATTATGTATAATCTCGTATAACAAACCAGACTGAGCATAGATCAAGTCTAGTTCCTGCGCCCTAAAGATGGCGTGTTCCTCATTTTGCACTCCGGATGTGGAAACATCCTTCGCGATATATGGCAATAAAGATTTGAGGAACCACTCAAGGAGGAATTCCGGCAGTATAAAGGCTTTGATTAATCTCTTACGTCTATGCCACTCCTGAATATGATCAGAAATATGGGTGGCTTTATCTTCCCGAAATGTCGACAAGAGTTCAGTACCAACGTCATATCGTACCGGTAGCTGGAAGTGATTAAGGAAAGTCATCGCAAGGTTGTCGAACAAAGTAAAGGAACTCCTAGGTAACTCTATATACCATTTCGCTGCAGGCCCTGTAAGGGTGCGTTGAAATAGTCTCAAGTGGACTGAGTCCTGATGCAATGAATTGGAAGAGCACCATAGGTGGAAGGTCATAACGTGTTCACTCAGATCCTCTCCTGGTTTGCCTTCGAACTTAGGTATGTCCGAAGGAAGCTTGGTAGGGATAGCCGGCCAAGCCGGGTCATGAGCCACAGGATCTTTCGTAAGTCTCGATAAGTCAGTTAAATTGAGTGTCATGAGGAAACAGAGCTTAGCATGATGAGGTCTAGGGACCGCTCCCTGGTTCATATAGGATTGATTACCACCATGAACTTGGCCATAGTGACCTCCTCCTGTATGACCCGTATAGGGTGGCGTGGAAGTCACATAATGAGGTGGAACTTGACTAGTAGGAGCTACAAAGCCATAGTTGGGAGAGTAAGCAGGTTGTGAATACCCACCTCCATAAGGTGGAGAGACATGTCCATAATGTGCCCCATAGTAGGGTCCATAGGTCATCGGCTGCGTTGCCCCATGAGACACTCCATAGGTAGGTACATACATTCCGGAAGTAGGTATATACATGCCGAAAGTAGGGATATATGTCGAGGAAGTAGCAACCTGGCCTCTAGAAAGATGAACATAACCTCCCAAAACCACGGGTGGTATGTAGGATTGAGACACAAATGGTCTAGTAACCGTAGTACGGATCTGACTCGCAGCTACGTGACGACTCGAAGGACCATGAGAGTAAGGTGGAGGGTTTGCATTTGAAGAACTCGGAAGTGAGGACGAAGGAATCTCTATGAGAAGATATGTGCTAGTACCTATCGTCACTCGTCTAGAACCTGGTATCGCTATGGGATCACTAACTCTAGACCTAGTAGGTATATGAGATGGAGCTTCCACCGCTAGGATGGAAGGTGCAATGTGACTAGTACTCCCAAACCTCTCCGCAAGGCAAGGCATGGGAATGCCCCCAGGTATAGTGTTAGGATCAAATTCGGATTCAACATGAAATGTCAAATCGTGCATAGGAAAACCAGTAGTAACATAACCACCATAGCTGGTGCTAGGAGGGTCAAAGTGAGTCTCGGCATCATCCGACATTCCATACCGGTAACGGGTCAATGGGGAATCTTCCCTAGAGTGAGTAGGTCTCTCATGAAAAGATCCTATCTGGGAAATAACGGGACCGATCTCAGCTAGGTCAGGTGAGGGATCATATGTAGGGGTAAGTTCCCCATTGTCAATATGAATGGGAGGAGGTGGCTCAGGAATATTCTCTGAATGATCCTCCATGGTGTGTGAATCAATGTGTGACATAATCCACCTGGATAATCTAGGCCTCTCTCCCAAAGGAGGAGGAGAAGTGGAAGGCGAAAGTCCTGCTAACCGACGAGAACGGCGCAGAACCGCACCCGACTCCACAATGACTCAACAAAAAAGCAAATACTCTCTATTTACGTCAACCCTAGGCCAACTAGCATGCATAGAGCAATCACTATCAAATCTAAAGCCAAAAGCAAGAAAACAAGGGCTGGATAAGTGAGCTCCCGAATGTGGCCGGTATGTCTCTCCTAGGAGAGGCTTGAGAGGCCCTTGTCACCACAAATGGAGGTTCGAAACCAATTATTGTGGCCCTCAGCTTCAACGCATAAAGCGACTATGTTGTCCAACCCCCACCTGGCCAGGACACATGCAGAATAACCTCTACACGTACCCCCTCGATATCCTAGGTAAGGTCACTAATTTCACCTCGATATAATCAACGCTCAGGCGGATAGTCGCAGGTGGGATTGACCGTATGGGTAGGGTAGCAAAGCCCGAAACTCCCGAAAGAGACCCCAGATACGAATACAATCCTGGCTATATCGCTGGTGCTACACAGTTCTCGACCAGGGGTTATCCCAATCAACAACTGCTCACACTACCTAGTGCTTGACTCCCTTTTGAGAGGAGCTTCCTGAGAATGCTGGTTATATAAAGGATTTCACACACTCCCTGGACAGACACCTAGTTGTTGTTGTTATTTAGTGATCTTGGAGAGTTAACTTTCAATGAACTATTCCAAGATCCTAAAACCTAAGCTTGT
This sequence comes from Pseudotsuga menziesii, assembly GCA_001517045.1. Taxonomy (NCBI): domain Eukaryota; kingdom Viridiplantae; phylum Streptophyta; class Pinopsida; order Pinales; family Pinaceae; genus Pseudotsuga; species Pseudotsuga menziesii. The sequence continues at coordinate 1,335,086 of LPNX010147762.1, read as the reverse complement.
TGGTGCACCCTAGAAAAGAAAAGAGTGTAATTCATTTTATTTAGCGTTGATTTTAGTTTGTCTTTATTACTCAAAAATAGGATATGGTCGTGCAACTAATGGTGTTATGACGCAACAAGAAGTAAAATGCACACCTAACAATCAATGCAAATGCATTGTGTCCATGAAAACAGGGTATGCGTACTACGTGAATGCACAATTTCTTCTTCAAATGCTGAATGCAAATTTCCCTATATGAAGTCCTAACTATTACTCCAAAGCAAATCTAGATCTAATGCAAGTACAATGCAAAATGCATAATGCAATGCATGATGATAAGCAAATATTTAGGATTCTTTGAAAATAAAGAGATACAAAAAGCAAAAGAATGAATCTAACCACCCCAGAATTTGCAAGCACACATAAATAACATTCCAGCAAAGAACTAAGGCAAAAGGACTCTAATGCACTAATCTCAAACAAAAAATCAAAGATGCCATGACAAGAAATTTCCCCAAAAAAAAAAAATTTAGGCTAAAAAAAACCATTTCTGGTAAGAAACAGAGGTATTAACAGACTCAGGCAGTGCCAAAGGAGACTCAGCAACTAACAGCATTCACCTAGAAATCCAATATCTTCCACAAAAAGGTAAAAAACTAGGGTATATGTGACTATGCGCAGTGAACCCACGTGTATACGCAGAAATCCCAGGGGAAACCGCATGTATACGTCACTGTAAGTAACAAATACGGGTACAGGAAGAAAAAGATGCAAAAATTCCAGGCAAACAGACAGGCTGAGACTAAATTCACACCAATCAGGCTCTACCAGGCATACATGCCCCCATACCTGACACAAAAACAAGAGAGAGAGAGAAATTCAAATACATTGAATGCCAAAAGATCAACCCCCAAAGGACAATTACTAAGAACTCCCCAGCGGAGTCGCCAATTCTGTTACGGAGAGAAATTCCTATGGCTTGGGGTACCACAACAGATAGCTAGACTCTAGAAATCAATCTTTCCCAATATGCAATAGAAATAAAAACATCTAACACTAAAGGACCGAACCTCGTACCTTATTTCGGACGGTTGAAGTAGATCCCCGTTTAGCTTTCCAATCTTCAGCTTGAATTGTTATAGCACGTCCTCAACAACAAGTAAACAAGACAAGCATACTATATTTCATGGTGTTAGATCTATTCTAGCATATATAATCAATAATGTATAAGCATTTGACATATTCCAATGGATACAATATTCATTCAAATACACATTACTGGACAGGAAAAGATATTTCTATTAATATGAATCAGAGATTACAAGTGACAACCTCTGATGGCACGTCTGCGAACCGGAGAAACTGAATCCCCCACTTGGGCCTCCACCACCTCAATCCTCCATCACTTCGATAGCAATCTTACTAGCAAAGGGAAAGCTTGGGAAGAACACAACAGTGCTCCAAGGGACAAAGGGATGCATACTCAAGCATAAGTTCTGGCAACAATGGACTATAGTTTCGATGCTCTCAATTCTCTCTTATGCTTTCAATGTCTCAATGGTTCCTTATATAGCTTTTCAAAGTGATGCTGAAAGGTCGAATCCGTGCGATCTCAAGGAATATGGAAGGCCAGGAGTCATATGAGTCAGATCCAAGTCAAGGAATGCTCCAAAGGATTTTGGATTATGTACACATCCCGATGTACGCGACTATAGAGGGAATATCCACGTATGTACGCGGTTATCTGGGAAAATGCTGCGTATATCATTTTTCTAATGTTTTTAGGGATGGTTGATGATAGATCAAAAGACAAAAATTGGTCCATAGGGGCTAATGAGTCTGCAGCGGGACAGGGGAAGGCCATACAATGTGTGATTCACCTAGTGTGGTGAAATCCGCTATAACATGGATAGATTGGTATTAGGTCATGAAATGTTAAAGGAAAAGGAAGAAATTGTAAAGCAGGTACAAGGCAATCTGAAAGTTGCATAGGATCGACAGAAAAGTCAAGTAGACCTTAAAAGAACTCCAAAGGAGTTTCAGGTAGGTGAACATGTGTTCATCAAGGTGAGGCCCAAAAAGAGCTCTCTGAGATTGGGGACTTGTGCAAAAATAGCACCTCATTACTGTGGTCCATTTGAAATTCTATCTAGGATTGAACAAGTATGTTATCAATTAGCATTACCACGCAATTTAAGAGTACATAATCTTTTTCACATTTCTGTATTAAAGAAATATGTTCATGATGCTACTCATGTTGTTAACTGGAATGATATACAAGTGGAACCAGAAGGAGATTTTCTGGTGGAACCAAACTGTATCCTTGGTCGGAGGGAGATCACACTTTGGAACCGCACCATTGGACAGATGAAGGTGCAATGGAAGCACCATAGTCCAGAGGAAGCCACCTGGGAATTGGAAAGTAATATGCGAGATGCATATCCAATTCTGTTCCAGGGGAATTCTGAGGGTGAAGAATAAATAACATCGAGGAAGATGTTATGTTCTAAGGGGGTGTGGATGTCACATGCCGCACTTTTGCAAAAACAATATTATCTTATTTGATTTTATTTAAGGACAATATGTTAAATTTTATGCTAAGTTGTAATTCATGAATCAACAGAGTCAAGGATATTTAATGTAATTCTGAATATTTTTATTATAAATAAATAAAGGTGGAGACAACAGCTTAGGAGAGCTATTAAAAGAGTGTTTTACTGGTCAAATTGGTGGAGGAGACTTAGTGGAGAGGAAACATACATGTGGCAGCATCCTGAAACCACTTCCAATTGTTGCAGGTGGCAACCTCCCTACATTTGGGGTCATGATCCCTTAAGAAAGTGGGATCAAAGAAGTTGGCTCAATTAATGACAACTGACCCAAAAGACCTAGGCAATCTTTATAAAAATTCCCATTGAAGAGAGCTGGGGTTGCTCATTCTAGGGAAGTGATCATTCAGGTGAATGTGCTTAAGAGAAATTCAACGGTGAGGGAATTTGTGGAAATAGTTTGAGGGGTTAACTGATAAGTGATCTAGTGCAGCTTTTCAACTAAAGGATCTTACTGCTGAGTGCAGAGTGATTATTGAGTCATTCGACTAGTCTATTATTTGCTTGCTCCACTAGTTCTCAGCCAAGAAGACTAGGAACAAGCTCGGGGGTCCTGAGGAAGCGTTGTTTGAGCGCTCTCCAGGAGTTGGTAGGGAGGAATGACCTCCTAATGCTATTGTTGTCCATCCTAATCAGGTTCTACAATCTTTTGTTTTACTGTGTTAGATGGTTAAATGTCAATCTGACTGCTAAATGAATGTTAAATATCTAGTTGTAAATTGTTAGAGTTAGTAATCTTTTTAATTAGTGAAAGATTGAATCTGAATAGATGAAAAATAATTCTAATCTGTGTTTTACCATGTCTAGAAGGACCAGACCATACTCCAGCACAGACATAGTATTTAAGTAGATGAAGAAAATGATAAGAGACTGAGCTGAATAGATGTGGTTCTGCATTATATAATAGCAGATTAGTTGATTTCAGAATGTAGATTATTATCAAGAAAGAACAATAATCTAGTTATCTATGTTATTGTTTTACAAGTTTATTTTTGTAAATGCACTGGAAGAGAAATAGCAGTAAACCAGTACAGGTGAAAGAATTATTATGATAAGAAAATACACTAGTAGTTAAGATATTGTGGTTACATACAGTAGCTTATTCTTCTTTTTATTTTAAGTTAAATATGCTGGAGGTGAAACTGTGTCATGATATATATATATATATATATATATATATATCTTTCCTTGTGTTCATTTAATAACTTTTTGCAAATGCAGTAGAAATAACCCAATCAAACCACTTTATTATATTATGCTAAATAAAGAATTAAACTATAAATACTTAGTTTATGTACTAATAATATCAACTAACTAAGTCTACAAATATTCGAACCAAAGTAGAGTGTTATTAAAATAATTAAATTATAAAGAACAAACTAAGTTACAAAGTTTATGTACATATTTTCAAAGAACTATAATAAACCCTATTTGTAATTTATTACATAAAACAAATAGAATATGATAATAATTAACATATAAATAAATGATTATTTATGAAAAGAACTGTTTAAAAATTTACAAACAGGATATACCTGTAAAAGTAAACTACAGGGTCGAAACCCTAAACAAATATTATATTTACAAATGACAAACATTTAAGCTCTAATCCGATTATTTGTATTATTTAATTAATAAAAAAGTAAACTATTATAAATTGTTTACAGTCCCTTAAGGACAAATAAAAAGACAATTGGAATATTATAACTGGAACTTTCCACAACACACCTGTAACACTAGTTAAAACAAATTTAACAAAGTAACAGAACCTATAAATTAATAAATTGAAATATTTATTTTAACAAGGGTTTCTTATAGGAAAACCCAATCTTGTATCCTGAGAAAATGAGTAAAATTTATAAACTATCCATGACTGAGTGACAGTATTAATACATTAACAAAAAAATCTTTTATGAAATACATTAAACAGTAATGATTTTCATTCATAGTCAAATAGGGTAAAAACCCTGAGTACACGAGAGTATCAAATAGTAATACTGTAAACTGAGTCCGAGCTCGAATACATAACCATCTTAACAAAACTATTGTTTACATTAACAAGCCAAAAGGCTAAACATTTAAACCAAAAACAAAACCCAGTTCACGGCTGGGCTTACCCATTGACTAGCGAGGGTCTAAAGACTTGTTAAAAACAATAACAACCTGTAAAAAGAGACTACACAACTAATGACGAAACTAGAAGAGCTTCCAAGCTCAGGGTTTCTCCAATCGAAAACCCTAATACAAGTAGGGAAAAAACCCAAACATTGACCACAGGGCTTACCCATTTGAAGCCACGGCCTTCAAAGATAGCTGGTATACTCTTCTTCACGATCAATGAATGTAGTCTCCAGTCCCTACAAGGAGATTTCATCACAAGGTGTCAGTACTTGAAGTTCTTAAAAATATTGTGTACCTATTTGTAAAAACCAGATGCTGTATGATAAAAACAAAACCTAATAAATTACGTGGTGTAACAATATCGAGCAATCTTATGGAGAGACTGTCACCAACAACAATGCGTGCACTTAGTCTTCCAAACCCTATGACGAAAGAAAAGCACTTTCAAACAACAAGTAAACTCTTAGCTTCGCACAGTAGTGAAAGACTATGGAAGGAGCAGAATGGAGTATAGACAGGCTGCAATCCAAGTGCAACGAAACCAAGAAACTCATGCAGGATAAAACCCATAGTTACAAAGAAATGGCATTAATACTAAGCACCGATGACAATAGTAACATTCAATCAAGACTCAGAGAAAACTGGAATAGGAAAGAACCGATGGCCACCATGAAAAGCTTGCAGAGCAGCCCAAAGGCCAGCGCAAACTACAGAAGGAGAATCACAAGGGTTAGGGTTGTATCGGTTATATATATATCTCCAACACTTGGTGAGGAGAAGACCACATGTTCTCAATATTACAAACCATGCAATGGGTCGATTTCAATAGTTTGCCTGCAATCCAATTATATCCAATTATTTGCAAAATGATTTTTAACAAACGATGCGTAAACTATAATGTATGCCTTTGTTATCACGGCGTAAAATATATATATTATTTATCGTATGTTTTGATAGCTCATCATTGGCATTGGGGTAACAACATTAAGTTAATGTTGACCTAGCAAAACATTGTCACCACTTAAACTTTGGTTTATCTCGAAAACAATCACATATAGAATCTTTTAAACTATAGTATGCTTGTATGCTAGCAATTCAATGTTAAGTACGCACATTTATAATCTTTTTAAAACCAACGACTTGAGTGGTGACAATTTATAAAATTGGATAGCATAGTAAATAGTGGAATCATGGATTCTTTACAAGTTTAACTTTGTTTTATATTTGTTTAGAACCTTCAAACTAAGTATAGACTTGTATGTTTATAAACATAGTAGTTTGTGCATGTTTATAACTCTTTAAAAACCAACGAATCAAATGGTAATAAACTATAAAGTTGGCTAGTATAGTAAAAGATCACATTTATGAATTCTTTTACATAGCTCAATTTGGTTTAGACTTTAAGGGACAATATATGTTTCTCAACTTGGCATTTGCTGGTAATTTACCATGTCTATTTATTTGGTAGGATGATTTTATGTTTATACAAGATAACATATGCTTAGCATAGGATAGAAGGTTGATCATTATAGAAACATCTACCTTTGAAGCTGTTATAGACAGTAACTTAATACAAGAAGAGCATTATAGTAATAATGAAAATTATATGTAATAATCTTACTCAATTCCATAATCATTTGGAATAACATGGATTGACTTACGTTTAAGAAGTAAAAGACAAACCGTTGTCAATGTGAAACAATGCAGTTGTTTTAAACTAATTACACTTATAATAATAAGAAGTTTACAGGCTGGAAACTTCCCTACAAAAATGAAAGTATCGAAAAGATGGATATTTAAGTAAATATTGCGATAATGTTTACGATACAATAGTACAACAAATATAACACTGCAGAATATGCATAACAAAGTAGAAGTTACTATGCAACACAGATTACAAATTTAGAGCCACAATAAGTATCTTTACTGTCGTTAAGATTGATAAAGAAAGGAACTCTGTTATTGGAACCTAACTTACAAGAAAAACTAGAGAAAACAAACTACTTTACCTCATGGAAGTTTCTTGGAACATATTAGCTTATTTACTAAGATTATTAATTGCAAATAGATACACATCTTGATATTTTATGAATTTAAAAAGTTTACTTGTTCGATCATACCTGTAAACTTGTAAAGAACTAGTAATCTTTCTGCATTAGTATAAATTATAAGTAACCCCAGGATTCAAAGTTAGATTCCACCTACTTGTAATAAAGAAGACTCATTAGTAAACTGAATTAAAAAGAAGCGCAAGTAAACCTTATTATGTTATGAAAAGGAAACTGCTTTAGTTATCAAAATTTGAAAATATGTAATACTAATCATTGGACTGTTTCTTTTTCTTCTAACCATTAGTTGTTAGTAAACCGCAGATTCAACATTTGATGTTATCTCAAAATTTTAAATTTTTGTGAAAATTTGGGGTTTTGACAAGCAACATATCCGAAGAAGACCCATTGCAGTGCTCGAGGAGACAATTTGTTGCACTGATGCTTATGGAAATGTACAAAATATACACAACCAAATATGTGAGGAGATAAATTTGGGACAGCTGGAGCAACAATCACTTCAGTGAGAGCCTGGGATGGTGTTTGGAAATCAATAGTGTTGGAGGGTGCCAAGTTGATCAAATACGCTGCAGAGGTAAGTGATTCTCCCCAATAGGATAGAGGCATATGGGCTTCTATTAATGAAGCATGAACAACCTCCAACAAGTGGTGTTTTTTTCTCTCAGCCACCCCATTCTACTGAGGTGTATTGGAACAAGTAGTTTGATGAATAGTTTGGTGTGATTTTAGATACTGCTGAAGTTTAGAACTCAAATATTCACCTCCATTGTCATTGCGGAGAAACTGAACCTGTGCATTAAACTGAGTATGAACCATTTTATAAAAAAATTGACATAACAAATTCACTTCACCTTTAGAATTCATCAAGCACACCCAAATCATCCTGGTGCAGTCGTCAATGAAAGTAACAAACCAATGTGATCCACCAAAGGTAGTGAATTTGGATGGATCCCAAACATTAGAATGTATGACCATAAAAAGAACTGCAATTTTATTCAAAATTAATGGAAATGAAGCACGATGTATTTTTGCAAGTTCACAAATGTCATAGTAGAAACTAGAAACATCAAATTTTGCAAATAAAATAGGAAATAATTTCTTTAGGTAACCAAAGGAAGCATGCCCTAGACATCAATGCAATAACTATATTTAAGATTTCTTCTTCTCCCCCTCAAAGCCATCCACCGTTAAATCTTTATGCAACTTGACCAAAATATTTGACACTAAGTCTAAGTAATACAACTTCCCTTGCCTAACACCACAACCAATCATTTGCCTCATTCGGATGTCCTTAAACACACAAAAATCAGGCCAAAAAATTACAACACAAGGTAAGGTAGTGGTGATTTGGGAAACTAACAACAAATTATAATCCAAATATGGAACAACTAAAACATAATCTAGATTCAAAGTATCAGTGAGAGGTAAGGACCCTTCTCCAATAACTGGGGCCAAAGAACCATTGGCAGTGTAAACAAATTTTTGTGAGGACGGTTTAAGGGGTGAGACCTATCTAGAATCAAACGTCATATGATCCATAGCACCAGAATCAATTATCGATGCACTATTAGAAACAAGTCTATAAATATTTAAAACCTTACTAGCATTACCTACTGCTGCTGCTAATGCCGAGATTTGACCAACAACACCATCCATTATCTTTTATTTGACAACCGCAACACTGGAGGTCCTCTTTTAATTCTTCTTCCATGAATCATGGCTATGAATCCACCATTCTGGATACCCAACAAGTTCAAAGGAGTGGCTCTTGGTATGACCAGTTTGATTGCAATGAGTGCATTTGTAGGTGGATTTATCGGCACCATCAGTGTTCTTAGGATGGCTTTGAGAAGGCTGATTCTAATTAGATTGATTTCGAGTCACTATGGATGAAGCTTCATATTTTTATGGTTCTCCATTCATCATTTCAAGTTGAATAGATTCACGGCGGACCAACGCATAACATGCTTCCAATTTGGGGATAGGATCCTTTCTCAAAATTTCACCAAGAATTTGTTCGAATTCACCATCTAATCTAGCAAGAAAAATATGCACCCTTTGTCACTGAACTGATTTTCAGTAAGATTCAACATCATTCTCACTCTCCATGATCACCTTATCATGATGATCCAACTCACAAAATATATCAGTTAATTCTCCATAATACACCAGGAGTGTTCCTCCATTTTGTTTCGTAGAGAAGGCTGCCTGATTCAAGAGAAACACCTGCAATTCATTTGCTCCATCATAAAAATATTTAGAAAGAGCTTTCCAAATATCTCGAGTGATGGGTAAGTGAATATATCGCTTCATGATTTATGGGGTCATATACATCAACACCAATCTCTTGACCTTTTGATTGTCTGTATACCACTTCTCATATTCATCATCCTTCTTGGTAGGCGGTTGTGAATTGCCATGAATGAAAGAGATTTTATCCTTCTCAGCAATATGCATATCCATGATTTGAGACCATAAATCATAGTTTGTTTCATCGATTACAATCCCTGCCTTGAACGACGAACCTTCAGATTGATTAATAGTGGGAGTAGATTTGTTCCCAGATCCATATTCTGAGTCGGCCATGGTTCAATCAAGAGTACTAACGATTTAATCTTTGAAGCTCTGATACGAAGTTCAAAATCAGATTTCGAGAGAAATATATTTCCATATATTATTACAATGAATTGTATAGGTACATATACATCGATGGATCAACTCCCAGATCCTGCAATCAATCTACAGATGCTAAAATCAGGCTATCGGATAGGAAAGAGTCATCTACAAGATAGGAAAGAATCACACAAGAGAATAGGAAAGAATTAGTCCATATTGCAACAATTTAAAAATGAGAGGGTTTTGATTATTTATCCTTTTTGGATTTATTACTATGATTTTTAAATTAATGTGCAAGCGCTTAAGAACACTCAACCTAGTAAAGTCATGGGACTTGATCCCTTGATTGAGCCTGAAACTTCTCGGTTGTATTTGATCCTTATGTAATCGATGTGTTAGTTTTTCAACATTAAGCTAGCATTATTAGGATCTTTAACTGAGAGAATAACAAGCACAGCAATCAAACACAATAGATAATGAACACAGTGTTTCTCCTCGGGAAAACCATAAATGTAGAAAACCTCGCAACTTCCTCAGAGATATAATTAGCACCAAAATAGAAAAGCCCAAAATAGTAAGTAATCTCCGACATCAGTATCCTTCTTCTTATCTAGCCCCAGTGTCTTCTCCTTCCTCAACTATGCACTACACTTGAGTCTGTATGAGTTGTGTGTTAAATAGAGACTCCAGTTCTCTATTTATACTAATCCCGACATGACTAAAACCCTACTAGGGCCGGCCTCTGCTAAGAGAGTCTAATAACCCTAGTGCCCCAGAACTACGAGGACTTTAACCCTTATACAATCGGAGGGTTACCCTTTATGACTTGACAGGACTTGTTTACATTATAGATCCTCCCGATCGAAACATCGAGGCATGACAACATGACTCAATTACATAATAGATACATCCCGGAATAAACATTGGGTTACAAGACATAAGATACATAGATGAATACATTCTGAAGTTACAAATACATCAACACTCCCTCTTAACTAGAAAGGTATTCTTTTGACACAATTTTCAGCACTGGTCTTCTTCTCTGCATCAACTGGATCATCTCGTCATCTTCAAGTCTTCTTAGTCTTCAAGTATTCTTCTTCTTTAAGTATTCTTCATATTTGAGTCTTCAAGTCATCTTATTCTTATTTATCATAGGATCTACATCATCATGACTACTGGCTCATCACTGCTGGATCATCACTCGATCTAGATCATCATCCATTCTGCATCATCTCATCTGGATCACTTGATCTGGATCATCGAGTCTGGATCATTATTGCAACTGGATCGTCACTTGATCTAGATCATCATAAAGTATATATCATCTCATATAGATCACTTTATCTGGATCATCATCAATTCTAGATCATCATCATATGCTATCTCATAATGGTGCTATCTCGATTCTTCTCATCACAGGAAGTTCTACAGAGTCAATCTTGTAGGCCTACCCTTATCGTAGGTCTTCATCGGTGCTTATATCTGACACTTAAGTCAGAATGGCCTACCCAGCTATTATATCTAACCTCATCTTGTCAGAGAGGCATACACAAAAATCACATCTAACCTCATCCTATCAGAAAGGCCCAACACTCACATCTGACCTCATCTTGTCAGAAAGGCTCAGCACTTATATCCGACCATGTGCAAGCACACCGCATCGGAATGGCTCTGCACTTACATCCGACCTCATCCTATCATAAAGGCACATCACTTATAGTCAACCATGCTTGAAAGAACCGCATCGACAAGGCTCAGCACTTACAAACTGACCATGCATGAAGCATCGCATCGGAAAGGGCTCAGCACTTACAAATCAACCATGCACGAAGCACCGCATCAGAAAGGGATCTACACTTACAAGCTAACCATGCACAAAGCACTACATCAAAAAGGGCATGCACTCACATTTGATCATGGAGTAACTAATCCTACCATCTCATCAGAATGGCCCCCAGTCCTAGACTGAGCTACCTGGTAACTGACCATGTGCCTCCATTCCTAGAATGGAAGTTACCCTTACATCTGGCCTACTCATTAGAATGGCCAACACTCACATCTAACATGGGAGGAACTTAATCCTTTAACCATGACAGAATGGTTCAGCCCTTACATTTGATCAAGTGGGAACACATCCCTTTATCACATCAGAATGGATTCTCAGTCCTAGAATGAGTTTTCCTGGTAATTGACCAGGTGCCTCCATTCCAATAATGGCAGTTTCCCTTACATCTATCCTACTTGACAGAATGGCCAGCACTCATATCTAACATGGAAGGAACCAATCCTCTCGCCATGAAAGAATGGATTATCCCTTACATCTGACCATGGAAGGAACCAATCCTCTCACCATGTCAGAATGGCTATGGGTCTCATCACTTTCTCTTGGAGGAAACCTTGATTTGGAGAACACCAAGCTTCTCCCTAAAGTACTCAAACTTCAGCCTATCCAATGGCTTCATCAATACATCAGTTATCTATTCCTCCGTCGCAACATACTGGAGCTTCACTGCTCCCCTCTGCACCATATCCCTGATATAGTGATACTTGATCTCGATATGCTTCAACTTATCATGGAACACTCAATTCTTTGACAAATTCACGCAACTCTAGTTGTCACAGTGTATACAAGTAGCATCCAACTAGAGATCAAATATATTAGACAGTAGCTTCCGCAGCCATACTGCCTTACAACTAGGATAACAAGCTGCGACATACTCTGCTTTAGCTGTACTCAGTTCCACACATGATTACTTCCTGCTAAACCAAGAGATCACACCTAATCCCATACTGAAGCAACATCCTGAAGTGCTCTTCCTATCGATGGCACTGCCTACCCAATATTAATCGACATAAACCTCTACGTTAATCTTCTGATTCGACTCATACTTGAGCCCATAATGAACTATACCCCTCAGGTGCCTCAAAATATGCTTTGTAAAAATCAAGTGAACATTTCTTGGATCTGTTAAGAAGTGGCTCAAAGTGTTCATAGTAAAGAAAATGTCTGGTCTTGTGTTCATCAGGTACATCAAGGACCCAATCATCTAACGATACATAGTAGCATCAACCGACTCTGATTAAGCATCACTCAATAGCTTCAGGTTCAATGACATAAGTGTGGCCATAGCCTTCTAGTCCATCATCCCAAACCTCTTCAAGATCTCTACCGCATACTTCCCATGTGCAAGGAAGATTCCCTCCATACTCTGCCACACCTCCATAACTAAGAAATAATGCATCATACCCAAGTCCTTCATTTTGAACTTGACAGTAAGCTTTCTCTTCATATCAGCAATCAGCCCATCCATACCTATTAATAGAAATAAACCCATCAATTTTACTATACCAAGTCCTGGGTGCCTATTTCAAACGATACAGGGATTTCTTCAATCTACATACATGAGACTCCCTGTCATGTGTTTCGAAACCGAGTGGCTGCTCCACCTACACTTCCTCTTCTACTACACCATTCAAGAAATTAGTCTTGACATCCATCTGGTGTATCTTCCATTTCATCAGTGCAGCCAAAGCTAGTACTGATCTGATGGATGTGTATCTGGCTACAGGTGCAAATTTTTCTTCATAATCTATTCCTTCTTTCTGAGAGAAACCCCGAGCCACAAATCTTTCTTTATATTTTTCAATGCTACCGTCTGCAGCATGCTTGATCTTATAGATCCATTTGGAAGTTACAACTGACTTCCCTTCTGGTCTTGGGACAACATCCCAAACATCATTCTTCATGATCGATTGATATTCTTCGATCATAGCATCCTTCATTCTTTTCGTTCTGCCACTTCTTCATCACTAGAAGGTTCTTTGTCAATGAAATCACATGGTAAAGCTACATACCCTGAGCAATATTTGGTCCTCTTTCTTTCTCTGTGATTCTCTTCTGGAGCCCCATATCTTTTTGCACCTTGGATAAGTTCTCGTACCCAATTAGGTTTCCTCTTATGAGGATTCTTCTCTAGAGGTGGATCTATAGGTCTTTGTGGTTCTTCAAATTCTTGATCTTCTTCTTGAATTTCTTTGTTCATGGTTGTGTCATGAATTCTGGGTGCTTCTGCTTCTTCAGGTTCTTTAGCAGGTCTTTTTCTGGATTTGTTGTAAGCTATGTCTTCATTAAATGTCCCATCCCTGCTAATGTCAATCTTCTTATATCCTGGGAAATAGATTCTGTAAGCCTTTGAGCTTTTAGAGCATCCCACAAATATACCCTTCTTTCCTGAAGGATCTAATTTTTTTCTCTTCTCTTTTGGAATTTGTATGTACACATGACAGCTGAATATTCTGAGATGGTTGACTTCTAGTTTCTTTCCAGAGAAGACTTCTTCATGCGTCTTGTTCTCTAGTAATCTATGTGGAGTACGGTTCTGTACATACACCGCTGTTCGGGTAGCTTCTTCCCAAAGATGCATAGGAAGATCTTCATCATGAAGTATAGCTCATGCAGTTTCCATGATAGTTCTATTCCTCCATTCCACAATCCCATTCTGTTGAAGATTATAAGGAATGGACAACTCGCTCTTAAACCCTGATTCTTTACATAGCTCTTTGAATTCATTTGAAGTGAATTCTCTGCCATTATCTGATCGAAAATTCTTGATCTTCTTTTCAGTGTGGTTCTTGATCAAGGCTTTGAATTCCTTGAATTTGCTGAATACTTCATCTTTGTTCTTCATGAAGTAAACCCATGTATTCCTAGAAAAGTCATCAATAAAATAAACATAATATGCATAACCTCTTAGTGTGCTTAAAGACATAGGAACGCATACATTGGAGTGGATGATTTCCAAGATTCCTTTTGCTTTGCTTTCAATACATGGAAATGTATTCTTTGTGTTCTTTCCCTTTGCACATCCTTTGCAGACCCCATCATGTTTTGCTTTCATTTTTGGAAGACCTTCAACAGCTTTTCTTGCAAGAGGTAGTGCTCTGTAATGCACATGTGTAAGCCTTCTATGCCAAAATTCACTTGGCTCTACTATGTCATGGACCAAAGCTTGTTCTGGATGGCCCTTCAATTTGTACAAACCTCCTTCTGGTTCACCAATCACTATTGCATCATCAATAGTCTTTCCTTTTGGCCACATGATGACTTGACCATCTATGAATGCAACCCGCATTCCTTTTGCATCCAATGCTGATATGGAGAGAAGGTTCTTCTTGAGTCCTAGCACAAACAACACTTCCTTCATTGTTATAGACTTTCCAAAGTCTACCTTATAGCAAGATTCCCCACTACCTTTTATTGGATATTGGTAGTCATCTCCTAGCTTCACCTTGTGAGGTGATTCATGTTCTGAGAGTTTCACAAAGGATTCCTTGAATCCAGACATATGTTTGGAAGCCCCACTATCTATATTCCAATCATCACTTCCATGAGTAATGTTACCTATGAGAGCGGAGATTGAAACATATTCATCCTCGCTTGAATAATCTTCACTTTCATATCAGGTTCTCTTTGATGAAGGTTCATCATCCTCTGCAGCATGAGCATGATGGATTTTCTTGTGTCCCTTTTTCTTGTGAGAGCTACTTTTGTTCTTAGGACAATCTCTAGAAAATTGTCCTTTTTCATCACATGTATAGAAAATGTACTTAGAACTATCTCTAGGATTTCTAGAGTTATTTCTATGATGAGAGTACTTACTTCTGTCATGGCTGGATCATGACTTCTTTGATTGTACTGTGAGAGCTTGATCTTCACTTCCCATCTTCTCTTCTCGAGCTACTATCCGACCTTCTTCTTCAGAACATTCTTCCCACAGTCTGCTGAACTTGAATAACTTCTTTCTAGCACAGATCCCTTGAATGAAAGAGTCCCATGTCCTAGGGAGACCATTCAAGGTGGTCATCACAATTTCTGCATTCTCCACTCCATCTACTACTTCCAATTATTCCTTGATCTGAGAAACCCTTGTGAAGTAAGACTGGATGGTCTCTGCATTCTGGATCTTCACATTCTTCAGTTGATTCCTCATAGTCATCTTCAGGTTTATGTTCTTCCCTTCAAACAATTTGGTTAGGGCATCAAACATAGCTTTAGGTGTCTTGAGGGAGGACATTTGTGGGATAAGGTGATCCTTGGTAGAATTAGTAATGATCCTCTTTGCCATAACCATCTTCTTCTTATGTAAGGCCTTAGTCTCATATCCCTCTAGAACTAGAACCTCCTCATGGATGTAGGAGTCTAACTCCTTTTCTTCCAGGACCAAGGAGATCCAGGTCAAGATGTCAGATCTGGATTCGGAGCTGAAATCCTACAGTATTGGATTAGGAGCAAATTAGGGTTTTGATTTTTCAGAGTTCTGTCCACCCAAATGCCTTGAAATTTATCCCTAACTTTTATTTTGTGGAGGAGATCAATCCAGGCCTGGGCTCATTGAAAAAATCCTCTTCTGTGAAAAGCCCTAATTTCTGGTAGTAGTGTCGGGTCCAAAACTGAAAAACCTCAGAATTGGATTGTGCTTCGACAGAAATATGCGCCCTAAGGAGGAGAGTTATTCCACCTTAATTTTGCTGAAAATCTATGGAGGAATATCCATAAACTAGGAAGCCCTAGTTCTCGCAGCTGCACAGTGTCTTCTTCTCAGGTTAGCTCTGATACCATGTTAGTTTTTCAACATTAAGCTAGCATTATTAGGATCTTTAACTGAGAGAATAACAAGCACAATAATCAAACACAAGAGACAATGAACACAGTGTTTTTCCTCAGGGAAACCATAAATGGAGAAAACCCCGCAACTTCTTGAGAGATAGAATCAACACCAAAATAGAAAATCCCAAAAGAGTAAGTGATTTCCGATAGCAGTATCCTTCTTCTTATCTAGCCCCAGTGTCTTCTCCTCCCTCAACTATGTGCTACACTTGAGTCTGTATGAGTTGTGTGTTAAATAGATACTCCAGTTCTCTATTTATACTAATCCTGACATAACTAAAACCATACTAGGGCTGACCTCTACTAGGAGAGTCTAATAACCCTAGTGCCCCGGAACTGCGGGGACTTTAACCCTTAGACAATTGGAGGGTTTCCCACTATGACTTGACAAGACTTGTTTACATTATAGATCGTCCCAATCGGAACATCAAGGCATGAAAACATGACTCTATTACATAATAGATACATCCCGTAATAAACATTGGGTTACAAGACATAAAATACATATATGAATACATTCTGAAGTTACAAATACATCAACACGATGTCAATCGACTTTCATTTTTCTGGTGACTATGCTATCATCTTGATTTGATTCCTTCTATTCATTTAAATCCATTCTTGGCATCCAGTATATGTTTCTTAGCTACGAAAGGTTGAGTGCTTAATAATTTGTAAAAGGAAGGAAATGGCATATTGACTCCTTGCTTAATGTCTTATTGTTTCATATTTATTAATTGTACTATCAATTGAAATAGATTCATTTAGATGTTTTAATGTCTGTATGGTGGCATAATTATTTTTCTGTAGTTTTATATAATAGCACATAGATTATTCTATCTATTTTTTCATAGAATCCTCTCCTTCTCTTGAAATTTTAGGAGACCTTTCTCTCGAGTCTTAAAGGGTCTTACAATAGTTTTCAATACTCTATTTTTATACATGTAAAATAATGTGTTGATTATAAATAAATATTTAGGCTTATGAAAAGTGACTTTAACATTCCTTTCTATGCATACAAATAAATTCGGTGTAACATGAAATTACTAAAAAAATAAAAGAATATTTTTATATTTTTAGTTGTGCAAATTGTTATTTATTCCTAAAATCCTAGTTTTATAACAATGAAAGTATGAAAGTATTTTGCATTAATTTAATCACAATGATCTTAAACTAATTACATAGATTGCAGGAAAGTAATATTTGTATAATAAAATCAAGGGTTTGAAATACTTATTGATCTTTTCTTCTTTCCAACTGAATAAGGAATTTCCACGTTCTACTCAACTGTAGACCTCAAACTGTTCCCGGTTCATTTTACAGGTCACCTCTAAGCTGAACAAAGCATACTAGAGAACTATAATGCCTAGGTGCAGATTTCTATTTTTATTCCTAATAGCTTTGTAGTCACTAGGTCGATTTACCAGCCCTTTGTAGAGCCGCAGTCCTTCCTAAAGTAGCCAATTTCTCAACCTGGCCATTTGAGTGCTCAAATACCTACAATTGATTCCCCTTGTGTGCTATTTCTCTACTATGTATTATATTTTTTGAGAAAAAAGAACTCTTATGATTTAGGCTAAAGACTCTACTCGTTGTCTCTTTTGCTTTAATAATTAGATTACTTTTTAATTATTTCTATTAATTTTTTAATTATAGAATATAGGATTAAATTTATCGTATTTCAAGTTGATACTTTGTTATTAACTAATTAACCATTCTAATATCTAGCATTCATGGTCCCTCTTCAAGTGGTTTTCCATAATAGTCAGAAAGAGTATACGAATACCCATAATATGTTAATAACATTACTTAATGTTCTACTGATGCACTAGAGCCTATAGCTCAACACCATTCAGACATAACAAGTCTAGGTGTTCCATAGATTATTTCTCAATTCCACTCAACATAACCATAATATATGTGTTCTCAAGGTTACTGCTCAACACAATCTTTACCAATAGTCCTAGTGCTCTAGAGTTTACTCAACGCTAACTTTAACATCACAATTTAATTCATACTTGGATGAATACTTGTAGTGTTGTGTATTTACTTTTTTGTTTTGATTACTAGAGGGTTAGGGGAGTAAACAGGATATTATAGTCTCCCCCCCTTAGAAATAACATTTTCCTCGGTGTTCATATTTTTAGTACTTTGTTTTCATCTTCCAATTGTCTTCACTATTTACAATTTCCAGCTACCTTTGCTTTCTTCGACATCTATGCTTGAATTCCTTCTAGTTTCTTTTGTTTTACAAACTTGTATTTACACAATAAATATAACTTTTTCCATAATTTCAACACAAAATATGCACTTATACCTGATCATTAAAAACCATAAAGAATATAAACCATGATTTCTTTAAAAAATCCTATTGGTTTTCTTTTCATGATAACTCCTTTAGAGTTTATTTCACTCAAATAGTTTAACTTTGTGATTTTCATGTTCCTCCACTATTTGTTAATCATACATGATGCATATAAATCATGATATAGGATAAAATATTCACAAAAATATTTTTCATGCCACATAATCTTGCCATATATTCGTATCCATACTTCATTTCCATGGCGTCTAAAACATTCATCTATACTTCCTATATGGAAATACTTAAACTCAAGTACTTTTAGCCACTTTCAACTTGATTTTTAGCATTGATTGATTTTCATCACATAATTTATAACACGATCATACAAATAACATTATCATAACATTAATATAAGCATAACATCATCAAAACATGCTTGTAACAAAATCATACAACTCACCCCTCATGAGGATAGTTCCCTTCTTGGCATATTTTCCTACTTGTGCTATTCAGGGTGGT
Organism: Pseudotsuga menziesii; assembly: GCA_001517045.1. Taxonomy (NCBI): domain Eukaryota; kingdom Viridiplantae; phylum Streptophyta; class Pinopsida; order Pinales; family Pinaceae; genus Pseudotsuga; species Pseudotsuga menziesii. The sequence continues at coordinate 1,316,198 of LPNX010147762.1, read as the reverse complement.
AACACAACCATTGTTACTAAGTAGCACACCTTTTTCTATGAGTATACCATGTAGTTACAATATGCCAAGTACTTTATTGGTTTGTTCTAGTTTAAATAGATATAGGTGCTCCAGATCCTACAAGCTCAATACCAATCTTCAACATAACAATGATTCATATAATATTCTAGTGCTCCAAATCTTAGAAGCTCAACATAGAATTCAGTAATGAGTCTAAATTATTCAGGTGCTTTAGAGCCTACCATGAGGTCTTCACTCAGTGAAACCATGTCATAGAGCCTTCGTTCATGGGATATTAAAGAATATTCCTAATTTAACTAGATATTGATAATTACCTTCAAAATCATTTTGTTGATTCCCCTCCCAATATATATTTCTCGTTAAAAAAACCCTAATTTTACGATATTTTCACTAAATTTACTAGAAATCCCTTTCTATACCCACCAATACCTATAAACCCCCGAACCCCTATCCTATTGCACCCCCCAATACCTACAATATATTGACCTTATTTTTCATAATTAAAACCCCCCATTTATGAATGAATGTGATAAGATATTGCTCAACAAGGTGCATCCCCCATGGATCCTACAATATCAACAACAAATTCAATAATGAGTCTTAAACTATTCAAGTGTTTCAGATCCTACAAGCTCAACACCAAATTCAATAATGATTCTTAAACTATTTAGGTGCTCTAGAGCCTACAAGTTCAACATTGAATTCAATAATGTTTTCCATAAACCTAGTCAAATTTTAGGGTTGTTTTATATCTTTAATTACTAATGAAGAGTAGCCACAAATTTTCTTTACCAACCTTTTGTAGATTCCTGTAAATAATATTCCTTTTGTGCCACAGTTCCTCTTGAACTAGCCAATCATGGAAAACTAAGCGCTCAAGGAGATACGATTGAACCCTACATTGTAATAAGGACCATTACCCCATGTAATGTCCACATTCTACAACTTTCCTTTTTGGAAAAGGATTTTATTCCAATTTAGGTTCTATTTCTTAGAATCATAACTTTATATTATTCCATCTTTTTACCTTAGTTTTATTGAAGAGTCTTGTGTGGTGCACAAATATTTTCTTGAAATTTCACGAGGCTAATAATATTAGGGAATCCACTATGATTAGCTTAAAGGTTTGATAGATTTTGAATTTAAGTTTAATCTTCTTTATTGTAGGTTTAATAAACCTACGTTTTATTCTTAATTTATGGTCTTATTGAAGATTCCATAGTCCGTTACCTACAATAAACTCAAAGCATTGGTAGTCATCATGACATATAATTGAAAACTTTGAATAAATGAAAACATCGCAATTGTCACATTGTGAATTATACCTGATGCCCTAGATCCTACCATCTCAACGCCAATCTAAACATATAATCATCACATTGTTAGTTATACTTTGATGTTCCAGATCCTACTAGCTCAACATCAATCCAAAAACATAATAAATTTAAACCAACATAATAGGTCTAAAAATTTCTTAATGCTCCATATCTTGGCATCTCAACATTAATTTAAGCATATACATTCTATATAGTATTGATTCAATATCAATTTCAGGATATAAATTATAAATGGTATTGATGCTATAGATCTCACTAGGCTCAACACCAATATCATCATATCACATATAATAGGTCTAGGAAATCTTGATGCTCTAGATTTAATCAACTCAACATCAAAATAACATAGTAAAGATAATTAATCCTAATTATCCAAATTCCTCAGACTCAACATCCATCGTTGTCTTAATCCCTTCAAGATTTGGCCAACAATAACATGCCTCAAGTATGCTAAACATCATATTAAACTAATTTCATAACTTTATATATTGTACAACATGTATCCATCATTCTATGAATTTATTTATTTCCCATTTCAACTGCTTATAACATATGCAATTCCATCCACTTAATATACTCTGAAATGCTCCAATAAGATTTCAAATCTACTAATTTATTTCATCTTTGGTTTCTTATAACTATATACTAGGCATATTTAAACCAAACATTCATTGAATCATAAATCATATCAGTATTTACATCATGCATTTTCTTTTCCATTTTATTTAATGGTTGGTGAAGCTTCTTTCCATCATGTGCACCTACATGAATAACTTATAATTTCTTACCACAAAATGTTCTTTTTGGCATACCCCTGTTGCATTACGTTTCGACAAACATAGTCACAACTAGATTTCATTTAACTTTTCACTCTTAACATTGTCCACATAGTCATACCTCACTTTGATATATCTTTTAATGTATATTATACTTCTAGTGCTACTTAGTATCTTTATTTCATCATGTCTTCTTTCTGAATTCATTTATAATCATAATGTGTTCAACCCTTCTAGCATAATTTCCACCAGTTTCCTCATAGACTTGTAATTTTCTTAACATTATGAATATCATGAGCCTATATTTGCATACACCTACCAATGTCCATCATAATGCTTTAAATTTCATTTGCATACTTACTTACCATTTATCAAGCAAGTGTGTATAATATACTATAACCTTTTTGTTAACACATATGCATTGATAATCATTTTAAGTATTATCTCTAATTATACTTATGACCAAGTTTCACCTATGATTATTTACTTCCATGAATTCATCTAGTCATCCCCAATTTTGGAAACTCTTTTCAAGCTATTATCAGTAGTAACATTTATCTTATGCTTTATTCTCAAGTAATTAATTTAAGTCACGTTATTCTAGAGAATATTTAGAATTCTTCAACATATCATTTCTTTTCGTATTTAAAAAGAAAACATTTCTTTGCCTAAGCAATTCAGCTACATCATACCCATATTGTAGATGCATCCTATTCCTTTACACAATTTCATGGAATTCTTTTATATTTTTATCGAAAATTATTTTCAGACTTGTATTTGTCTTGAAATAATTCCTTAAAAGTCTTCTAATTGAGATCCGTCTCTTCCAATTTCTTGGTTAGTTCTAAATCCCTCCTCTAGCTAGAAGCCTTACCATTCAAATTGTAGATTACCAATTGGACGTTCATTTTGTTGGAATAGTCATATCCTTCGAAGTACTTTGTCATTATTAAAATCCATTCTTTAGATTTTCTCGTCAACCTAAGTCTCCTTCAAGATATGATCCCTTTTTGTGTTTCTTCTTATACGGGGATGATGAATATACATTAGAAGAATTATTATTGTGGTATTCCTTGGAATGTTGAAAGGATGAGTCGGGGTATTCTTGGAGATGTCTTCACTTTTTTGTTTCTATAATTATATATTTTATCCATCGGATAACTTGTTGAGTGTGTTGTTTGTCGCATGTTCCTATTTCTGTTAGAGTTTGTAGAACTGCTTCATTTATTTTGTGTTGTTCCCATCTTTCTTTTATGCTATCATCTTTGAAACTCTGAAATTCAGCTTGTAAACTCTATATTGTTTTTAGTAGTTTAGAAGGTGTAGCATCCCCAAGGATGTTATTCAATTATACCACCAGTTCCTCTTGTCAAGGCGGTGAATATAGATTACCGTGCTGACTATCAACTTTTTCAGTATTTCATGATATTTAATATTTGAGAAATAACAGAATGTGCAACAAATAAAAATTATTATATTATTAAAATCAATTTGTAACGGTTAGTTACAAGTGCATAGGTCACTAGCATTTGAACTCGGCTCTAATACCACTTATAATGTCCTTAAAAAATACACCCTATTTTTTTTATCTTAAGGTTCCCTATATTGTCGTCATAAACATATTTAGGTAAATTAACTTCAAGACTGAGTTTTTTTTTTAATATTTTATTGTATGTAAAACTTGCATCTCTTCTTTAATCTTACCTTTCATACTATGTGTAGGGGATTTTGTACTTGATAGTTGATTCGAGGATTTGTTTGTCTTAGACCTCTCATACATNCCCCCCCCCCCCCCCACCCCACCCCAACTCATTACAACTCATTACATCAACCAAGAACATTGTTTGAACCCTGTGGGTTTTTGTTTACATTACACGACGACCACACTATGAATACAGCGTATGTAGGATACATAAATTAATAAACTCAATACTTTTAATAACAAACAATTACACTACATCTAGGTCATAACACTTAATATTTGCCCCTACGTAGTAATCATGGCCATGTCTAAATTAAATAAAACACACAGTCCCTTAAAAGTCAGTTTACAACGATGAAGTCCATCATGGGTTTGCACCCCTGACTCCTTCAAAATGCATGTTATTTTCTAATCAATGAAATAATGACAGTAATACAACCATCTAGAGCTATTGCAACAACTTTGGGAAAGTCTCATGCCACTCACGGCAAGGACTCAACCCAAAATGTTGTCAACGATTTACAACTAGATGTTAAATAAAAACACTTAATACACAATCCATCAATGAAGGTGAATGCCTCATTTAAACCACAACAATAATCAAATAAGTGCAGCATAAATTCAACTCATAAACAGTAAACATAATAACCATTGTGATTTCAAAAACCCAGTATATAATATGCACAAGAATTCCATTAACACAAGTCATGTATTATCCAGTCGTGCCAAGGGCTATGGCACCATTGCAAGCAATGGTGCTTCCCAGGCATGAAAGCCCCAATTCCAAGTTATGATTTTCAAATAACATAATATATACACAGATCTTGTAAGGGCACCAAGATTCGCTTCACAGCCAAAATGCCTCACAAAACATAAAACAAACCCAAGTCTGTTAACAGAGGCCCGAAGGCACATCAAAACCCCATAGAGAATCCCCAAACAAAATGAACGAAAACTAAATGCATTCAGGTCGAGAGTTAACAAGCATATGCTTGTGTGGCAGGCTTACTTTACACATTGGCACCACCTACAAACCAGCGACGAAGTTTTGATCCACGTTGTTCTCCACCAACCCTGGCACCTGTAAACCACCAACAATTCAAGGATGAGGAGTATGGACTGTCTACAAGAAACAAGATTTACATGAAATGCTATCATGAAACCAACAGATCTTACCTTCGCGATCTAGGGTGTCATCTTCATCTCCTCCGTAGATCCAACCCCAAAATAAACCGAGTGATTCCATGAAGGTGGTTAACACTTTTTGGCCAAATTTGGAGATGAAGACTTGATTTTTTACTAATGTGATAGATAGAAGCCCTCAAAATGCATATATGCCATGTGAATTTCGATTTGTAGTAATAAAAAAAATTGTAGAATATTGCGTTTCCTTCCCAATGATATTTTTTAAAATTATTCTAATCTAATTTAATGTGTAAAATTTTTCATTTAATGAGCTGTGTGACCCTTAAAATTTGAAGAAGTTAGTAAGTGGCTTGTGTCCATCCCCAATAATTCAATCTTACATTAATAATTTAAAAAAAAATATACGATCATGATCTACACAAAATGCACTGTGGGATGCATATTTTTTTGTTAATTTATTTCACAATATACAATTATTTATTATTTTTTGAAAGTGACCACATATGATTTTAGCATCATTTTATACACATGTGTGTCCACTTCAGCTTTTTTTTCACTATTTTGAAAAATTGAAAAACCAAGATACCTTTTTGAAGACGACACGTCGATGTGTGGGCTATGTGTTTTTCCGAAATTTTTCAATGTGTATTTTTTACCCTGTGGATTTTTCTTTGAGCTTCTTCGAAGTTGTTGTCAGGTTTTCTAAGTGTAATTTTTAGAAGTAATTAAAAAAAATCCCATATGAATGCCAAAACGCATGCATGATACCTTAATGGATAGAAGATTCGGTGATGAATCTATCGGTATGAACTCCGCTCAGTTGTGTGCCATGAATGGCAGCGTTTACACCCTTAGAAGACATAGAGAAACATTGATTTTCCTGTAAGAGGGATAATTCTCTATTTTTCCGGCCCTCAATCGAGCTTTGTGGCTCGATCAAGGTACTCAAATACCTCATTCAAGGTCTTAACAGAACCTCGATCGAGGGTTTAATAAACCCTCAATTGAGGTTCTGTTAAATATTCGAAAAAAATATTTGTACATGGCTACCAAGGTTTTATATGCACACTCACCATCATGACTACCCTATATAGAAGATTATGCGCATGCAGGAAATTTTAGAAATGGGCTTCTAGGATCCAACTAAGAAAATGGAAATAAGGAATTTCAACATCATTTGATTTGACCAACTTTGCAAATAATGAATATCTTAGAAATTTAAACATAAAAACAATCATGACATTGCCAGCTTATTCTACTAATAGCATTTCATCATTTTACTTGGAAACCAGAAGTCCCTGGTACAAACCTCCATGGGGCCAAGGGTTTGAGAAATGGATTGTTAAAAGCTTTTTAATGTTCATGAAACTACTTCAAAACAAAAAATAGGGTTGGAATGGAGCCGCAGTGAGGGGGCAGGAATTGAAGATCAGAATTAGAGTTACAGAAATTTAGTGAAAGGTTTTAAATACTAAAAATAAGTTTTTCCTCCGTATACAATTTTTAATTTTAGAAAACTACAATTAAGTGATATGAATTTGAAAACACTAAATTTTATCTTAATCGTCCAGATCTATTCCGCACTGGGCTTTGAGCTTTAAATATCTAGTTCAAGGATCTATATCGTAGGTATTAGATGGTAGTCCTGAGAATCTAGGTGAAGTGGATATAATCTGGCTAAGTTTAGGTCATCAACTGAATTGCATGGATCATTGCCATAGTATTCTTTTTGCATTGAACCAAGGAGAGAAATGATGCATGCCATTCAATTGATGAGATGAACTTAGGCGAGTTGTATCCATTGGACCTAGATTCTCAGGACTATGTTACGATACCTACGATATATATCCTTGAGTAAGATATTTAAATCCCAAAGCCTAGGGTGGAATAGAACATGACGATTAAGAGAGATGAACATAATTGTAGTTTTTTAAAATTAAAAATTATATACAAGGGAGCAAAGTGTTTTTAGTACCTTTAGAGAGATGAAAATGTGAGCATGAAAAAAAATATGACCTCATTTCCTTGGGTTATATCAATTTCCATTGTTTAATTTTCAAAATTTTTATTGTGTCACACATTAGCAATTAATCTTGCTAATAAATTATTGAATGACATTAGAATTTACATCAATAACACGTGACTAATTGCTTTGGTGTTTCATAATTCTAAGAGTGGAGGAAAATAAATAAAAGAAAATGTGTTATGGCGACTCTGGGATCTGAAAAACAAAAAGTATGGAAACTAAGCATGATACTAATTCTCATTTCGACAAGAATTGAAAATGTTGAATGACATGAATTAAAATAGGGATTCAAAATACAAGGTGTCCAAACATCTTTTGGAAGACTTCATTAAATGAAACTTTACATGATACATATGAAAATACAATGTCAAGATCAAGCTATGATTTTGATCAAGGTCTCTAAAACCATTCATAGAACGAGTTAGAGAAAATCTCGATCGAGCTAGCAACTTAATTGAGTTTTTCAAAACTTTAACTAAACACATATTTGAGTGTGCACACGAATATGTACACCCAAATATAATTAAAATCAAACATAGACATAATTTTGACTATAAGAATGATACTTGAGGGTAATAGTACATACCTTGAGGAAAAAACAAGTAAACTCATTACTACTATCACTTCCCCTAGATTTTATGTATAGATACTAGTTGTAGAGTAATTGGAGTTATAGATGTGATTGATTGGAGTCATAGATGTGATTAATCACACCTATAACCCAATTACTCTATGACTAATATCCATCAAACTTAATTTCATATCCATATCCAATTAAATGATGGGCATGTTGCCTATTTATAGGAAATTAGAGATGCTCGATCGAGGTCTACTTTAACCCTCGATCGAGCTTTTTTTAACCCTCAATCGAGGTTCCACACTGTCGATCGAGGGTTAACAAAATGCTCGATCAAGCGTTTAACAGAACCTCAATCAAGCGCTTTATAAACCCTCGATCGAGTTGTTAAGACCTCGATCGAGGGTTTATTAAAAGCTTGATCGGGGTACTTTTTTCATTTTTTTCCGAATTTGCGTTGCCAAAAAATGTAACCCACCTTCGTGGATGCACCCAACCAACAACCAAGAAAAATGACAACCATCGTGCGAGCCAAACCCTATGTTGGGTCTGCCATGATCCCCAAGGAGCATTAATGGTGCTAGTTTGGTGTCCACTATCAAACTAAAACCCACATTCCTATAGTTTGTAAATGATTCATTATCATTGGTTTCTATGCATACCTTAGACCCCATCGCATAAGATTCCAAACCTTATATTATAAACTCACCACCCCAAGCTTGTTCACAAGGTATCGCGTAGGGTGTAGTATAATGATAGACCATTTAATATAATGCACCAACCCAAAGTTCTTGTACCTAGAACATAGGATATGTGATTTTTAAACCTTAGGCTTAAAGCCTTAATACAATGAGTCATCCCTAAGCTTAATTCTTAGTAACCACAACATATGAAATATTCCATGGTATCAATGCTAACATAAGACCCAACTTTGATCTTCACCCAAGTTATAAACTGCCAATAGAAACAAGAGCTATCTTAATAAATGTAACAAAATAGACATGAAATATAAATACATAATGAAAGTACACCATAGATAATTTATCTAGGTTAAATAAATAACGGAAATAGAGTTTACCTTTCCAACAAGCTGTGTGGGTAAAGGATCGTATTAACAAATAAATAGGTATGCTAATGATCAAAATGTTTAGCGCTCTTTAAACCTTCTTCGCTAAGTATAATCTACATATGTAAATATAACAAGTGCCTTAGTTCGAAGAACTAAGTAAGCCTGCAGACAAGTAAACACTTTTACCTCTCAGACTGTCATGGGAGAATGAGTCCCACCACTCCTTCCACTTTATTTCCACAAACAAAGTAAAGTTAGGACTTTGTGAATAACAAGTATGACTATGCAGAATGAATGAAGCGTATAATCAAGTAACGACACATGCATGACAATGTATAACTATAAGAATCAAAGTATTAATCAATCTTTACGACATCTCAATTAAAACATAGCAATAAGTATAATTGAAATAATTATGATAGAATGTAAGAACAACTTACGACCAAACAATGGTTCAATTAGTGTATGCTATATTCTCCAAGTTTAATAATGTTCCATTTAGGTAGTTTTTACTAGCCTATAAATTTTTTTTTCAATTTTTATGGACATTACATAGGAACTGGATCAAGGTGTTCACCACAAAGATTATGTCAAGTCACATATTCATCAGATACATCAATGAGGTAATCAAGTCTCATATTCATCAGATACCTCAATGAGGTAATCAAGTCTCATATTCATCAGATACATCAATGAGGTAATCATCTCAGGATACATCATGGAATCAAACATATCATATTAATCATCAACCAAAATATTTAAGTTAGATTCCATAGTTGTGGTTATTTCCGTATAGTCCAACATTCTGAATCTCTTCTGAATCTCCACAACATACTTTCGTTGATCAAGGAATATGCCATATGCACTCTGACACACTTCCATGCCTAAGAAGTTGTGCATCATACTATTAGAATTATTGTCCCATTAGATATTCATGTAATGAGTTCATTTAGATTTAATTATTATGCAATGTAAAGGAATGAATAATACACACTAAACAAAACAAATTTCACAGGATATAGATAATTATTTCTCAGTATAATTACAATATAAACTTCATTAATCCCAGCAGTATACAATGGTGTTACACAAAATAGAATTTGAATTATGTGGATAAGATTCGAATATACCTACTCAACATGAACGAATCACTAACTAGAAGTGTCTAGATCACTATCGGATTTCACTAGGATAACTCCATAAGTCTAATTCAGTCTCTCCATCAGTTATAATCACTTAAACTAGTTGAACTGATGTGGTATATGATAAGTAAATGAGAATTGGTGCCTTCCCACATGCAACCATGCAGTACTAGCGCTAACTCAACTGGAGGACATCTAACTGAATGTAACTGGAGAATATCTTAGCTTGACTAGTTACCAACTACCAACAACTGAAGGAGGTTGGTTTCGACACTCTTAGTGTCTCCTAAATTGTAGGGATTAGTCTAGGAGGCACACCAACTGATGCATGAAGGTGCAGTCAATTGCATTTAACCTCTATATGCATTCCCCACATTCTAGTGACTGGTATAGGTGGCCCCACTAGCCCAGGTGTACCCAATGGTACTAGTGGACCCAATAATAACTAAATGACTCCTAATTTAGGAAAATTTAATATAATAGACCAGTTTGGACAAGAGAGGATTATAAATTCCAAGACCCCCCTTGAATCCTAACTCGAACAACTGCAGGCCCTAGAAACAAGCCCAAAAGTCACCCATATACAATCTAAAATAATAAAAAATGTTAATAAACCAAGAAAATAGGATAAAACCTCATGGGAAACCCCCCCTCAAGATAAGCATTGAATCAGGAAAACAAGTTTTGAATAAAACTTTGTGAAAAAATTGTTGTAATTTGCAACACTATGCAACAAAAAATGCAATATCTTCGTTCTTCTATGTAGCAACATCCCAATACTATGCATTTGAACCTTTGAATCAAAAATCATTATGTCTAGAGGAATCTTCCTCTTTGGAAGAAGAAGAAAATGCTCAACTGAATCAGAAATTTAGACAACTACAAGATGAAATCTAGACCCATGTAGAGCAAGTGAAATCAATTGATGAGAGAGAAAACATTCTTGAGAACTCAAACCATGTGAGGAACACCCAAGCAATTGATATATTGCATCCTTGAACATCAAACCATGTGAGGTATAATCAGCTCCAAGTGTTAGGAGTATGTGTCCAGGCGAATGCAAAATGTCTCCCTATTTACTAGTTCAGTGAGGAGATGAGCATGTGATCAAATAGAAAGTTACATAAGGATTGGGACTATGGAGAGTGAATGCTTGAGATCCATAATCTAATATATCTTCAGAAATAACCAATGATTCACAAAATATAATATCAGAAAACTCATAAGAGGAAACTATAATAAAATCCCCAACAACAAGTTTGAAAGAGACTTATAGTACTTGATTTTTCACACCAAAATTTATGAGAACATCTACAAGCATGACTGGAATATCTTGGAAATTAAAACTCAAACAAAATAAGATCATATTAGATCCAAATAATATCATATCAGATCCAAATAATTTCATATCAGATCCGAGAGTGTGCTCCACCGAGATGGTAAATGCACAATTTTCTCCTTCTTCAAAACTCTAAGTATTGGTGCATCCAATCATGTAGGAATTTCCTTGAGGATCAATATCAATGAGAGTGAATGGATCACTCCTACAATGATATTATTTCCAAAATATCCAAATATCCATAAAATATAATACCAGAAAACTCATAAAAGAATACATCAAATCACCAACAACAATTTTGAGAGAGATTTGCAGTACTTAATCCTTCACACAAATATTAGTGAGAACAGATACACACATGAATGAAGGCTCTCGAAACTTAAAACATGAACCAAATAATATCATATCAGATACAAATAATTTCATATTGTATCCAAGAGTTTGGAACAATGGCTCTAAGTGCCCCACCGAAATGGTAGATGCACATTCTTCACCCTTTTCAACAAAATTATGAATATTGGTGCATGCAATCATGTAGGAATTTGATGGAAGCTCAAGATCAAAGAGAGTGAATGGATAACTAGTAAGGCCTGATATTTATTCCAAAATATCTAAATATTCAAAAAACATAATTTCAACAAACTCATGAGATAAAAATGACATCAAATCACCATCAACAATTTTGAAAGAGACTTTTAGCACTTGTTTTTTCACACCAAAATTGATGAGAACAACTACAAGTATTACTGTAGGCTCTTGAAAATTAAAACTTGGAATAAATAAGATCATATCATATCCAAATAATTTAATATAATATCCAAGAGTTTGGAACAAACAAGTGCTCCACCGATATGGTCGATGCACAATTTTCTTTTTCTTCAAAACTTCGAGTATTGGTGCATGCAATCATGTAGGAATTTGCTAGAATATGTTGGTTTATTGGTTAATACTGAGATGGGGGGGGGGGGGGGAATTGGTATTGTCATAATTTTACTAATTTAACCACATTTTAAATCTATCATTAAAACACAGAACAACAAGAATACATAGAACACAATTTTAACATCGAAGCCCAATAACGTAAACCACTGATACGTTCTATTACTGTAAAATTGTTATTTACAAATAGTTTTTGTTGCTGTGACAGACAATGATGGTATTACACCCTATTTACTAGAAAATACTGGAAGGAGGCTATGACCCCTCGGTTTATCAACTACTACTAAAAGGATGCCACGACACCCTATTTACCAGCTACCACTAGAAGGAAGCTACGATCCCTTGGTTTATCATATGCTACTGAAAGGATGCTACGACACCCTATTTTGTTAGCTACGAATGATAGGATTATCCTACACCCTATTTACCAGCTTATTTTGGAAGGGGGAAACAACCCCCTATAGTCCCGTTTTCTGCCCTAGTGCCACCTTGCCACCCTAATATGTTTTGTGTAATATGCTAGATTTATTTTCCCGCCATTCTCTACACACCCTCTGGTCTCTGATTCTTGTATAGAAATAAAAACTCAAGAGACATTTTCCTTCCTACTCAGAACACTGCTTAAATACTTCTGAATATGAAGATTCTTTAAAGAGTTATGCCTCTTCAACCTGAACAAACACACCTTTAACCATTGTGCCATTTCAGATCTAGTGATCACATCCACCAAAACATTCTTTTGTGTTATTTTATTGATCTTGCAACTCAGATTTCATTTCCACATCTTGGAATCCGTTTTCACACCTTTTTTCAACATTGTATGGCGATTTATCACTCTCCTTCTCCATATACAATTCAGACCGTTGATCTTATTTCCAAATCTCTTTGGACGATTGATCTACTCTACAGATTTCCTCTTGGAATCATATTTTTGCACCAAGTTTCTATTTCAATGATTCCCCACCATTGATATTCATCGGGATTCTCCATAAGCGTCGATCTTCAGATTGTAGGATGCCGGATGTAACATTTCCTCAAAGCGTATATCAACTTTCTGCAAACTTCTTTCAATACTTATTTTTTTGAACCGTTGATCTGTTTTAGCGGAACTAACTTTAGTCGTTCGATCTCTACAAATTGTGGGATGTGGGAATGTAACTTTTCCCAAAATCATATCTCGACTTTCCACAAATTTATTTCCACAATCTTCTTTCTACAAACTCCTTTTCACAAGCTCCTTTCCACAAGCTCCTTTCTGCAACTTATTTATACAAGCTTTCTTCTCTACCGTCAATCTCTTGCGAGTGTTTTCCTGAACATCGATTTCCAGATTGCGGGATGCATATTGTGTGTTCATAGAATCTTTAAATGTTATTTCTGCACTTTTTGTTCTACACCATCAACCTCTTTTGGCAGAACTAATCTCTGCCGTCTGATCTTAATATTTTGTGGAACTTTGTATTTTTCTCCTAACTATCGGAATTAATCCTTAACCGTCAAATCTAGTGCGGGACTAATATAAGTTGTCCGATCTTGATCTTTTGCATAAATTGATCCTCTCGCCTATCTTTTTTGGAACTAATCCACGACTGTTGGATCTCATGCGGGATGCTTCCTGACCATATATTTCATATTGAATGCAGATCTCATCATGACTTTGCGGATCTGCACGATTTATTTTGCATAAATCCTCTGAAACTGTTTCTAACAATTTTGAATATTTATATATATAGAGAATTTCATCATGCTACTGATTATAAAGAATTTATAAACACTCTCGCAAATATATTTTCTCTGTTCTTTTATTGTTACATATACTCTATCTCCAGTTCATTTCACTCTTCTGTAGTTCCACTCTTCATTTGTCTAACCAGCTTTGTCATTCATATTGCATCTCTACTCCCACTTGACCTATGTTATTTCTTTCATTAACCATTTTTTACATCATACTTCTAACAATATCTTGGAAGTCTTCAGATCAGTCATTCATGTTTTCTTATCATCCATGTCCATCTCATCCATTGCATTTGTTATAAATGAACTTTTATGATATCATTGTTAGGACACCATCATATTCCATGTTATCATATGTGTCATGCCACATCCTCAACTATGCCATGCCATGCCACACTACAACAAATCATGGAATTAGCCTCCCATTGTATTTTTTTTTACATTTAGTGGTAAAACTAGACACTAAATGGGATGCGTCATGGACAAAACTTAAAGCGTCTCAAAAAATGCCTTTTTTGCTTCCTAAATAGCATCCTTTATGGCATCCAAAATAGCATCTCTTTTTTTACTTCTAGAATAACGTCCAACTTTTCTTCCTAAACAACATCAAGGTTTGCTTCCAAAATAGCGTCCAACTTTGCTTCCTAAACAACGTCGAGGTTTGCTTCCAGAATAGCGTCCAATTTTGCTTCCTAAAGAACGTCGACGTTTGCTTCCCAAATAAAGTCATATTTTTCTTCCTAGCGAGTGTCTGCTTTTTCTTCTTCAATGATACCCTCGTTAGTGCCATATTGGTGTCCTTAATAGCACCATGTTAGCATCCAATATTGCATCCATTTTTGCGACCACTTTAGTATCTCATTTTGCACCATGTTTTACTTCCAAATATGTGCCAATTTTTGCTTCAAAATTTGCATCAATTTTTGCTTTCTTTTTTGCATCGTGTTTTGCTACCAAAATGATGCCAAATATTTCTTCTACTGTTGCACCATATTTTGCTTCCTATGTAGCACCATCTTTTGCATCCAAAGTAACGTCTTATTTTTCTACCATATCGATGCCATGTTTGGCTTCATCATTAGCGCCACGTGTTGCATACTTTTTAATTCCTAGTTTCACATCATTCATGTTTTCGTCACTAATTTAGTCATTTTTAGTAATTTTATATACAAGTTTTGGTCATTTTGTTTGGTCACCTATCTCTTATTTTTTGCTTACTAATTTAGTTTTTTTTAATCGATGTTATAGTATCATTAGGGCATGGAGGAATCGAATCACCAACCTCATGCTTATAAGGCAGGCGCTCTTCCATTGAGCTAGAACCCTTTAAGAATTTGGGAACCTAATTTACAGAGTCCTCTATAATGGTAAAAAAGATTAATAGACAACTTTGAGTATCTAATGGTCGAAAAAGGATAATAGATTGTATTATCTTCAACATCGGATTGGTTACATTTCTTGGTTCTCTATATATCATTATCCTATGATTGTAAAGTTTCTATAATTACCGTACTAACATCTGCAGCTTTTGAGGTAGTAGCATCACCTTTTTCTTGTGATCTGGTGGTATCATGGGCCTAACCTGAGTTTGTGTCATCAAGTAGTTGAGCCCTATATAACTGAGAAACAAAATTATCCTCAATTCCTAATTCTATCGTAGTGCCACTCATTCCTCTATGTTGTTAACTATCATCAACCCAGCTACTCAAACGATTTATTGGTCGCCCACTACAAAGTGTTCAGTAAATATAATCCAAATGGGACAGATCTGAAGTACTTTCAATATTAATCTATGTTAAAACCCTATAATTCTCTACAATCATAGACACATTACATTATATATGTCCTTAAAACTATGAATTCTAAAGTTCGAATCCAAGAAAAACATTTTATAATCTGGCAGATGTTCAACAAACAAATTTTTTAAAAATTACATATTGCTCAATGAAAAACTGATCTAAATGGGGTAGATCAATATGGGGTAGTACTCAATATGGCTCAATCACCAAGTGTGAAAACCACAACAGTGATACTCAGCCCCACATACAATAACAGTCAATATGAATCAATCACCAAGTGTGAAAAATCGAGCAGTGATACTCAACCCCAAAATCGGTACAACTATAGTGAGGTAAGATAAATTTAGAAAACATAACTTTCATCTCTTTTAAATTTAAAACTTTGATGGTCACTGTGTTAAAGTTGGTCCTTGAGATACACTTCATCAAATTCAATGTACAAAACATAAACAATAATATAGTACAAAAAAAACTAATGACCGACAACTAATAAATAACAATGCCGATTCATATCTGGTTTGAATGAGCCTTATACTTAGATGCTTTTAGGATCAAATCTTGTCACTAAAAGGACAAGATCAACAATGAAATGATTGACACACATTGCAAGAGAAAAGGTTAGGAATAAGGTTAGGCACATAGAGTAGTAGTCAACATGACTCAGTCACCATGTGTGAAAACCCCAATAGTGATACCCAACCCTAAACATAGTTAGGCACCAGCATGATCACAACCAGTTCAAGAAGATTAACACAAGTCACAGCTGATATCTTAGCAACCCAGCAAGGTCATGTCAGAGTCCTAAAAACCCACAAGAATCATATCTCTATACAAACACCTCATAGAGGTCACAACTCAAGTTCAGTGAGCGCACACAACAGTCACAGCCCAACACAGGTGGCCTCCAAGAGTCATAGCTCAAGTCTGAACAACCCCAAGTCCCAATGGTCATGATGCTCTCTAACAAACATCAGAAGGGTCACATCCTAAGTCTGGGCAAGCAACAGTGATCATGACCGAATCTAAGAAGTCACAAAAAGTCATGACGCGTCCAAGAGGGCTCAGAAAATTCATCAATAGTCACTACTTGTTAGAGAAAGCATCAACATTCTATGGTTTAGTTAAGGTAAGGTCAAACAATCACAGCCTACCCAACAAGGGTTTTACCTAGTCATGACCTGACTCAAGTAGGGTTGCACATAGTCATGGACCAACTAGCAACTCAATTATAGTTCAAATCTAAGGGGCTTAGATCAGTCACGTCCCAACCTTAAGGGGATTCTATTAGTCACAACCCTTAACAGAAAGGTGTCTATTAGTCATGGCCTCCCCAAGAACGGCTTCTATCAGAATTATCATCCTGCAAAAGATTATCCCCATCTCAAGGAAGATCAACACATGTCAAGGAAACCCTTAACAAGCTGAGAAGATTGACAAGACTTATTCATAATAGAAACAACTTGATCAAGAAGATGAAAACACTAGCAAGATGAGAGGAGAGGTGGTGGCAGCTCAGAGATAGAAACAAAATCCTAGACGTCAATCTATTAGCATCAGTAAATCCTAGACAGGTGAACGATCATATCTTCAAATTTCTCTTGTGAACACACTCTCTAAAATGAAATTCAAGACTTGAATTTATAATCTTAGCAAGACTTCTAGAAAGGTTAATCCACAAAACCCTATCTTTTAGGGTTGTTATCAAACATAACATAAAATAATGTTATGTTGACTTAGGATAGGGTACTAACAGTCAAGTGGTCATATAAAATAAAAAAAATAAGGTTAAGTAATCATACCAAAGGTTCTCATGGTACCACATACAACAAGGGTGCTAGGACCAAAAGGACCATAAATCTACTAAGTGTCAAAACAAGGTGGTAAGGCAACCCCCATACCCATAAGACCAAGGTGTACAATAAAGGTGGGGAAACAACCCCTTTTACCCACAGGACTGACAAGACCGATGACATTAATCTAATACTCTCAAGCTATATTGTCATTTGTGTTCTATACAATTTTATCATCACCTTATAAGAAGAATTCACGACAACATGTATCATGACTTCTCAAATACACATTATAGGAGGTCTATACAGTGAAAGGGTGTTTTTTGATATATTTCTATCTCATAACTTGCAGCCGTGAGCTTATACCTATCCACTATCTTTAACATGTATTGACACTTGCTTTTCTACATCCATGTTTGGATTCAGAATACGAAAAGAAATCTTTTGGTGTAGTTTAACTGGAGTGGGATGTAGGAAAATAATGCCATTCTCTTACTAAGGTGAGAAATAAAATCAAAACCAAATATGTTTTGAGGATGGAGATTAAAAAAAACTCAGATATACCAGCAGCGTAGAGCATTTGGAGACCTTGCACAAGTACAAGTTCCTCGATCGAGAACTTGTGGATAGCATTCCCAAGGTACAAGATAAAAATATATCGGAAAGCACACTTCAAACTATACAGACCTCCTATAATGTGTATTTGCTCCAAACTAGGATAAATAACTTCGACAATGTTTACCAATTTCACAAACCTCTAGAGAAAGATCCATCATATATATAATGAAAGCACTGTAGATTTAAAAGCCATTCACCATAATAATATTTGGCAAAATAAGTTCTGATATAATTTATCTCACAGCTGGAATGTTCACAAAAATGATAACTACTTACAGAGAATACATAGATCACTAGTTGGTGAAAGAGTGAACAGTTGGTATTGGCTGGTAACTATAGTATCGGGAGGAAAACACCCTTTCACTGTACAAACATCCTATAATGTGTATTTTCTTCACACTGTTTGTCTGAAATAAAGAACTTCAACAATTCTTACCAATTATCAAGAGTAATATCCTCCATATATATACTGAAAGTACTGTAGATTTAAAATACATTCACCACAATAATATTTGGCAAAATAAAGCCTGGTATAACTTATTTCAGAGCTAGATTCTTTACAAAAATGATAACCACTTACAGAGAAAACATGGATTACTGGTTGGTGAAAGAGTGAGCATTGGGTATTGGCTGGTAACTATAGTATGGCAAGGAAAAACACCCATTCACTTTACAGGCCTCATATACTGTGTATTTGCTTCAAACTAGGATAAAGAACTTCAACAATGTTTATGAATTTCACAAACCTCAAGAGAAAGATCCACCAAATATATAATGAAAGTATTGCATATTTAAAAGACATTCCCCACAATAATATTTGGAAAACTAAGGTCTGATATCATTTATCTCAGCGTTGGAATCTTCACAAAAATGATAACCAGTTACAAAGAGTAAGTGAATCACTAGTTGGTGAAAGAGTGAACACTTGGGATTGGCTGGTAACTATAGTATGGCAAGGAAAGACATCCTTTCACTATAAATACCTCCTATAATGTGTAATTGCATCATATTGTTTGTTTGGGATAAAGAACTTCAACAATGCCTACCAATTTCACAAACCTCAAGAGCAAGATGTGTTCGTCCAGTATTCAGGTATTTCTTATGGAAGAAATTTAAAAAAAAGAGGATTGTGGAAGAACCTTTTCCAATAAAGTGGGTTGAGTGGGTGGATTGAGATTAAAAAGAATAAAGAAAAAAATATATTGTAGAACCTTTCCAATGGGGTGGGTTGATTTAAAAAAGAAAGAAAGAAAAAAAGAGCAGGATCGAGGATTATTTTTTATAACGGCATAGATGAAATATCCATTAATTCTACAAATGCAATATGCACATGTTGCATGTAATTTACATACCATTTCTAGATCCATAACTTGGACCTTCTTATATTATTCATATTTCTCCCCGAGGGGCTTCCCACCTTGGAGCCTACCGATTATCTCTGCATGATTTAGTTCATTTTCATTTTTCCTTTCTGCACATTATTTATTATAGGAGATGCTTTAGAGCTCCCACTTTGTATTGACATCATTGTAACCAACAGTCTATTTGACCTACTTTTGTGGTCACTTGTCAAACATTAATAAAATTATCTTATCTTATCTACAACAATTACTCCTTTTGTATTACAACACTACACAACTTGGGTGCAATTTTCTCTAATACAAAATCTAATTGTTCTTGTGAAGAAAAATAAACACAAAATGAACAAAAATATAATTTGCAACTAGAACATGTTAAAATACATTTCACTACACCCTGTGTATATCATTCCATGCAATGCATGTTGGTACATGGAAATTTATATTAAGCATCAACCATAAGTTTTAAACCAAACATAAAGGTATTCAACAAACCAATGTTGCAGAGCGCAAAGTGAAGCAAGGATCAAAAGCTGCAAATCCATGAGCACACCTACCCAAAAAATCCAAAGGGTATTCCATATATAATATATGTTATATTTATTATAATGCACACCCAATGCCAATATAGTAGAATAAAATATAAAAGCATAGATTAGAGTGCTACTTGTAAATAAATACTACATTATTGAAAGGTTAGAAATGTCATCCATAGCAGATAGCATTAACCATTTAGTACACAAATAACATTATATGAAAACTAAACAAACTCTTAATGGCCATGATCTTTTTATATTTGTTTGTCCCATGGCAAATTGTGTTAACCACCATGATTAGCCCCATGTGATGGGCACAGTCAAGACTGAATAGTTAGCTCCCTTATATAAACATTGTGAAATAAGGGGAAAATTGTATTCCTTATATGAGCATTGTAATGAAAGATATTCTTTATATAGTACTTGTGTTGAAAGGACCTTGAGGAGACAAACATATGAGATACTCCTTCTTAGTAGTTTGTTGGATCAATAATTTGGTTGATGGATGAATGAGGACTTGGTGTTAGATTGTACCTCGAACAATCTTCTGCAGGACTGGGCAGTGGGACAGACTAGTGAATAGATCTGGGAACTTTAAAAGGACAATGAGAATATATTTCTTCTTCAGCACTTGGGCACATTAATTATGAGGGAGTAATCATTGTTATAAGAGTGGATTGCTCTTCTATCTTTATTAATCTATTCATAGCAGCTTGCATGTCGTTTCTCAGTTAAGTAAAAGAGGACACATGAAATTACATGTGTTAGAATACTAAGTAGTTTTCTAATTTCTAGCTTAAGTCTAAATTCAGTTAGGCACATGCAGTCTAGTAGGTAGGATGCATGCTTGAATGCATCATATCATCTTCATTTGAGGTGCTATTTTGCATGTACCTACTCTTCTTCTCAGTGTATAAAAGAGAAGGAAAGGGTATAGGTTTATCCATTCATTTTGGAACAACAATTAGTGAATTAGTTTCCTGTGCTTTTCCAATAGCATATTTAAGATCGAACAATACGAAAGAAGTAAAATATTTTGACAGTCCATCTACTAAGATTTTTTTGTCTTTTAAGAGTGAGTAAAAGTGATGTGATTTAGGAGTCAGGACAGACCTGTTAGTTTCCATTATAATTTTTCTGCAGTATGTTTTTGTAACTTTAATCATTATTAGAAGAAAATGATTTGAATGGATTTAAGGTTTCAACTATCTAGTAGTTTATGAATTCTTTTAGTACAAAGTCTACTGACCATGGTTTAAAATTTTTATCATGGTACTAGAGCACAACTTCTGAAATTTCCCAAATTCCATATATGGAGAGGAACACACTGTCTAGAGTAGAGAAGTGTTAGAGGATTGCAGTGGGCAGTATGTCCAAGATTCAGTGATCGAAGCACAATTGTGTAGTGATTGGCACATGGACCTCAGAAGTTTTGTGGTGTTGGAAATCCTATTTTTGATGTAGCGACAAAGAAGTGCAAACAATGGCCATTCCCAGCATGTGAACATCACTTGTTGGAGGAATCCTCTTCAACTTTGTGCTGTGGAAATTGAGATTGTAAAACCTCCCAAAAATGGTAGAATTGTGGTACCTTGTAGAGAAGATGGTTTCACCACCTATAAACCCAAATATCTAGCAAAACACAACAAGGTAGTAACCACAAAGCGAATCCTGTTGGATTCAGTGAAGGATCACTTGATCCCTTGTATAGTCAAGGAAAACACAACCAAATACATGTATGATTCCTTGGAAACATTGTTCCCGAGTGCAAATATATCTAAGAAGATTCTCTTGAAGAACAATCTCACATCTTCCCATACAAGCAAAACATTAGCAAGCAATCTCATTAAAAATCAAAGATGAAAGACCAGATTGCAATAGTTGGAAACATAGTTGAGGATAATGAGCTAGTTTGGGTTTCTATGAATGGTTTAGTCCATTGGAGCACAACCTTGTCCAAGCTATTAATGGTTGTGAACATGTTCTTGAATTTAAGCAGTAATGAAATTCTTTTATTGGAGAGGAGATGATACTACAAAAAGTTTCCATCAGCTATGAGGATGTTTCAGACTTAGCCCTCATTGAGAAGGTGATGGAGGGAGGAAAGAATGAATCCAAGGAGGGTTATAAGAAGAAACAATATTCAAGGCCCCATAGCTAGTAGAATAAGGATTCAAGCTATACCAAGAGCTTCAACTGCAACAAGCATGGCCATTATGCTTCTTGATGACCTAAGAAGAAGATGGGTAGGCAAGGGTAAAATGTTGTTTGGATTTTCCTAAATAAAAAACATAAAATTACCTGATGAAATACAAAATATGTCCTTAGAACTGATTAAACTATCATTCAATAAGGAAGGTTAACAATAAATCCATGTTGCTTTCCAATAAAAATAACTAGAATAGTCCTTTACCATTAATTCTCAAAAGGCGCAAGAGCATCAAGGATCTCTTAGCTTCCAGTCATCAAAGTAATGGAAAATGAAAACAAATGAAGGTTTATATTAAGCAGATTGAGGAAGACTTCAAATTTTTTGCAGGGCATTTTCGGCCTATAGACTGGTCAGGAAATAATAGGATGCAAGATGGTTGTGATCACCGTACTACTAAAATGATCAAAACAATTTTGTTGTAATATAGTTAGACCCTATAGAAAGAAGTCAAATCTGATTTAATATTTGTCCCTACTTATTGGTTGTGGTATTTTTGGATGAGGTTGTGGTCTTTGCGGTCCTACCACGTAAAAAATCCCATTACAATCAACAGAAAAGAAGGTGAAGAACAAATTTTTGTTGTACCTTTTGTAGTACAAAAAGGGGAAAACAAAGAAGAATATCTACAAGAAAATTAGACAAATGATGGACTTAGGGGGTTATATTCACAAATTCATTCTACTAGATATGCTACAACCCCACATATTGAGTATATTAAAGGTCTGATAAAGATGTCATAGGAGAATATCATCAAGAACATTCAATACTAGATCAACTCCATACTCATGATAGAGATGTAGAAGAATCCCTTAAAGAAGTAATGATAGAGATCAATCAAGTCTTGACCATCACTAGTAAAATCAATAAAATGAATAAAAAGATCTGGGTAAAGCAAAACCCAAGGAAAAATTAGATATATCTAGACTACCTCTAAATTTCAAATCTCAAGAAATGTTTTTTCGGCTCATCCCATTGGAACAACAACAGCCAAAAAGAAAGAAAGAATAGGAGCAAGGTTGAGATTGGACGAGAGACAAATTCACCCCAAGAAGCCTCGAAAATGGCAGTCCAATCAATCCTTCCCACCACTAAGGATAAAAATTCCCAAGTAAGAAAAACCATGAAAGGACTCCATACCATATGCACAGACATCTAGCTCCAGATCTGGAAGATGGAGTGAATATTAACCAAATGCCATGGTCACCAAAAGTTCTATAATGGAACTTGAATGGATCTAGTACTCAGAAGATAGAATGGATGATACACATAATGTTGACTATCTATAGAGATTATGTATCCAATGGAAAATATCCTGTGGAAATTAAGGCCAGCAATAGATTGATTTTACTCACAACAATTATCAATTGATCATGCAAAATTGCTCACAAAAGAGACTGAATATGGAGCTGTAGCACTAAATTGTATTAACTGAGTGTACAATAGCCAAACCTATAATAACATAGGTTTATGAATAAATAGAATACATCAAGAAATCAAATGCATGAGGAGGCATCCAAAACTAGCATAAAGCAGTCTTACCAAAAATAAGCAAATCCCCCATAGGTGTAAAAAGCTGATCCCAAATTTGTCATGGAGCTCACGAATTGGAAAAAAGGAATAGGCAAGCTAAAGAGTGGTGGAATGGCAGCTCATACATGCTTTTTCATGGAGAAAAGAGAGGAGGATGTGTAGGACAAAAAACAAGTCAACCTCACCTAGTCTAGCTTTTCCTTTTGCCTTAAAACACTGAAAAAGCAGAAAAAGCAGAAGGGCGCCTAGGAGGCCAGGAATAAAGAAGAATTGACTCCTTTATCTCTCCCATGTGCTACACAAGTAAAATAAGGCAAGTTTGACCTCTATGGATAGGCAAATAGCAACTTGCACAAGGTGGGACACATGAACTAGGCAAATAAGACAAAAATAATGGAATTAATGTCTAAGTGGGTAAACTATGGGTTGATTATTCTAACACCCCCCCTTAAGCCTGACTTATGAGTAATATATCAGAAAATTATAGGGCCTAGAAACAAGGCTTAGTCACCCTTTACATACTGCAAATCCATTTAAACAAGGAAATAGGAAAAACCAACTTGGGAAAATCCTCCCTTAAACATGGACTGTAAAACAAAATTGTAGAATCTTGTCTTCACTCATGCTTTCACAGCATGATCAGAAATCCCCAACAGTGATTTGATATTGCTGAAGGTATTCTCACAAAATTCTTCGGTGAAGATATCATCTACTTGTTCTGAAGATGAACAGAAGAGTAGGTGAATGGTGCCATCATGCACAAGTTCTCTGATGTAGTGCATATGGATCTCAATGTGTCTGGTTCTCTGCTTCTGAAATGGATCCTTGTGGATTTGAATGGTACTCTAGTTATCACAGTAGATGGAAGTGATTACTCAGGTTCGAAGCCACACTCTCCAAGTAAACCCTGCAACCATAAACATTGAGTTGCTGCATTGACAACTCCTCTGTACTCTGCTTCTGTAGATGAGAGTGCAATAGCACTATGTTTCTTGCTTGACCAGCTGATTGGACCTTCTGCAAGCATGAACACATATCCTAATGTGGACTTTCTATCTGTTCTATCACCTGCCCAATCACTGTCAATAAATCCAATCAATTCAAGATCATATTTTGCTTTATAGAAGATCCCATGTGTCCTTGTTCCCTGAACAAAGTTAAGGATCCTTTTGGTTTCTTTCCAATGGATCTCTTGAGGCTGATCCATGAATCTAGAAGCAACACTTACTGCATAACAATATCAGGTCTAGTATTTGTCAGATACAATAAACATCCAATCAATTGCCTATAAAGTGTATTGTTTACCATCGGTGAAGAATCAACTTCTTCTAGCTTCACTCCTGAAAGGAAGGGAGTTTTGCTTGCTTTGCAATCCTTCATTTTGAATTTGTTCAGCAAGTCCAAGGCATATTTGTACTGGTGCAACTTGATTCCAGATTTGGTTTGAGAGATCTCAAGCCCCAAAAATTGACTTAAGAGCTCCAAATCTGTCATGGAGAAGGCTTGGTTCATAGCTCCTTTTAAGGAAGCAATCTCAGCCTGTGAGCTTCCTGTAATGAGGAGATCATCAAAATATAACAAAATGATCATTAATGAACCATTAACTAACTTCAAATAGACATTTGTATCTGATTTGCACCGAACAAAGTTCAGTGATAGCAAGAAGCTATCGATCTTGGCATACCAAGCCCTAGGGGCTTGCTTTAGCCCATACAATGACTTTCTCAACCTGCACACAAGAGAAGGGTCAGTAGCAAAACCTTGAGGCTGCTGCATATATATCTCCTCAGTGATATATCCATTCAGGAAGGCACATTTTACATCCATGTGATGTACCTCCCATTGCCTTGAGGCTGCAATGGCTAGAGCTAGCCTGATGGAATCCATTTCTACCACTGGGGAAAAGGTCTCATTGTAATCTATGCCATGAACCTATGAGCAGACCTTGGATACCAATCTGGCCTTATACTTTAGTGGTGAACAATCAGCAGCAAATTTGGTCTTATAGACCCACTTACACTGTACTAGTTTTCTCCCTGGAGGAAGATCCACTAGCTCCCATGTGTTGCTTTTCTGGAGTGAGCTGAACTCCTCCTTCATGGAAGTTTGCCATCTTGGATCTCCTGCTGCTTCTTCATATGTTTTAGGATCAGACTCCACCATCAAATATCATTTTTCAGCAAACATAGGATCCTTCATGTACAGACCACTCTCAAATTGAGATCTAGTCCTCCTTGGGTCATTGGGATCCCCAGCTAGCTCACCTGCTGCATGTATTGTCTTGGCTGCCCATTTTGGCCTTGTGGGGCTATTAGGGTCTGCAATAAACTCATATGCATCAGAAAAATCAGAATCAGTATGTTCAACAAACTCTTTACTTACTTCTTGAGGTTTAGGTGGTGAAGAGGCTTCACCAACTTCCACTGCTGCAAGGGGTTCTTCTTCAAACTGAACACACCTTTCGATGAAGGCTTTGTTTGTGCTCAAATTTATCAACTTGTACCCTTTTGAATCTTCAGAGTATCCAAAAAAAAGACACTCTTGGCTTTGGGGATGCAAAGCCTTCCTCTTCTCTGTCGGGATTCTAGCCCAAGCCTTTGAGCCAAAAATCCTGAAATGGGTCACATCTGGCTTGTGACCACTCCATGCTTCGAAGGGAGTCATGCCATCAAGCTGTTTGTGAGGCACCCTATTCTAGATATAGGCCGCATAGTTGATAGCTTTGGCCCAGTACTTTGGTGGAAAATTTTTGGCCTCCATCATGCATGTTGCCATCTCCTTCAGTGATCTATTCTTCCTCTCAGCAACACCATTTTGCTATGGTGTGTAAGGGATAGAATGTTGCATCTGAATACCTGCATCTACACAATAATTAATAAACTCAGACTTGACATACTCACCACCATTGTCAGATCTGAGGGCCTTGAGTTTCCTTCCAGACTGGTTTTCAACCAAAGCCTTAAAGACTTTGAATAGGCCAAAAACTTCAGACTTGTGTTTCAGGAAGTGAACCCAGCAATACTTGGAAAAATCATCAATAAAAGTCAATGCATATTTGGCCTGACTCATGGAAATATGAGGGAATGGGTGAGCAACATCACCGTGGATCAGCTCGAGGGGTGCAGAGGTTCTCTAATGACTAGCTCTCTCAAATTTGTGCTCTGGGTGTTTTCCTAGGATACATCCTTGGCAGACTCCTTTGGAAAATTTTATCTTGGGAAACCCTATGACCATCTCTTTTTCACTAAGATCTGATAGATATTTTTAGTTTAGGTGGCCAAATCTTTCATGCCACAGCTTGCTGGCTTCATTATCATGAATGAGAAGAGCAGAGGGGTTTGAGTAAGGTAGGAAGTGTGAGAACATGTATACCTTTTGAGCATGATTTGCAACTCCTTTTGCAATGACTCTACCACTTGAGATCTTTGTGATCTCAACTTCATTGGGGGAGAATATGACCTTCTTAGGAGACCCAGTGTGGGTCATCTGGTACACTGATAGGAGGTTGGAGGCGAGACCAGGAACATACAGCACATTGCTGAACTGACCATGATCAAGATCTATCCTTCCTTTGCCTTTAATTTCAGTGAGAGAGTCATCATCCAGTACAATAGATGGTCCTTTCGACATATCCAGTGAGGAGAAGGCCTCCTTAGTCGAAACCATGTTTCTTGAAGCTCCAGAATCAATGATAAAACTGGGTGAGCTTGATGTGCCAGCAACTAGAGCATGAACTCTCTCTCTGTCATCTGAACTTGATCCTCCTTCTCTCTTCTTTGAGCTTTCTGGAAGGGAGATGCTATTATTCTCCAGGAGATTGGTCAGCATGTCTATCTGCTTTTTCATACAAGATCTTTCAGTGTGATTGTAGTATGCACACTTGTTCATTTCACCTTTGTTCTTCTTCTTCTGGTTATTCTTCTTGGGACATTGTAGATCCTCTGGAGACTGTTTCTTGTCTCTCTTTTGCTCAGGTGGATTTTTAGCTTTCTTTTTGCTTTTTGAATCCATCCTCGACTCTCCAGCAATCAAATATTGATCTTTGGATGGTTTGATGGTGCCCATCATCACCAGCTTGTCCTGTTCTTGTGTGAGAGATTCCATGAAATCTGCAAGGCTAGGCATCTTCCAGGTTCGAGCTGTCAGTTTTGTGGCATAGAAGGTCGAAACAAACACTGAATAATCATGGCCCAGCTTCGATAGGATGGCCAGTACGAGCTGATCATCTTTCTTTTCAATACCACACTGTTTCAGCTACAAAACTAGTGCTTTGAACTTGGAGAAATATAGCTGCAGGGATTCAAAGCTCGTTGGACTCAGAGAAATCAGCTCATTTTTTATTTGATGTCCCTTCATCTCATCTGACTTTCCAAAAATATCAGCAAGCTTCTCCATACTTCATTAGGTGATGTCAATCCATCAAGATGGAAAAGGAGGTCTCTAGAAATACTCAGACACAGGAGGCCATAAGCCTCATCCCTCCTGTTGTGCCATTTTATCTTCTCTGCAGCTGCATTGGGCTCTACTTCTATTGCCATATTCACCCTGTAGAGGCCTTTATCTCTCAATAGTATCTCCATCTCTGCTTTCCATTCAAAGAAATTGAAGGCAGTCAAGATAGTTTTCTGTGATTGATCCCTAGCTCTAGAAAATCTGTCTCGGCTGTCAGTAGAAGGCTCCCAGTCTTTGATGTCGAACCTACAAAACAATTTTTGAAGGAGAGAAACAACCTACAATGGCTCTGATACCATGTGGAAATTAAGGCCAGCAATAGATTAATTTTACTCACAACAATTATCAATTGATCATGCAAAATTGCTCACAAAAGAGACTGAATATGGAGCTGTAACACTAAATTGTATTAACTCAGTGTACAATAGCCAACCCTATAATAAAATAGGTTGCTGAATAAATAGAATAAATCAAGAAATCGAATGCATGAGGAGGCATCCAAAACTAGCATAAAGCAGGCTTACCAAAAATAAGCAAATCCCCCATAGGTGTAAAAAGCTGATCCCAAATCTGTCATGGAGCTCACGAATTGGAAAAAAGGCATAGGCAAGCTAAAGAGTGCTGGAATGGCAGCTCATACATTCTTTTTCATGGAGAAAAGAGAGGAGGATGTGTAGGACAAAAAACAAGTAAACCTCACCTAATCTAGCTTTTCCTTTTGCCTTAAAACACTGAAAAAGCAGGCAATAAAGCAGAAAAAGCAGAAGGGTGCCTAGGAG
Source organism: Pseudotsuga menziesii (assembly GCA_001517045.1). Taxonomy (NCBI): domain Eukaryota; kingdom Viridiplantae; phylum Streptophyta; class Pinopsida; order Pinales; family Pinaceae; genus Pseudotsuga; species Pseudotsuga menziesii. The sequence continues at coordinate 1,287,316 of LPNX010147762.1, read as the reverse complement.
GCCAGGAATAAAGCAGAATTGATTCCTTTAGCTCTCCCATGTGCTACATGAGTCAAATAAGGCAAGTTTGACCTCTATGGATAGGCAAATAGCAACTTGCACAAGGTGGGACACATGAACTAGGCAAATAAGACAAAAATAATGGAATTAATGTCTAAGTGGGTAAACTATGGGTTGATTATTCTAACAGATCCTACTTCTTGTAGAATGATATTACCAACGTTTACAGGAGCCCTGCAAAAATGGTGGCAAATAACAATGACAATGGAAACATGGAACAAATGGGAACAAACAAAAACAAAAAATGCAGAGGGACTTAAAGAGTCTAACCTAATAGGTTGCATGAATGCAGAAATAATAAAATACTGGGGAGGAATAACATAAAATATGAAAGCTAAAAACACCCAATTCCTATTAAATATGAAAATCCTCCTATATTTTGAACTGTTTCACCGAGATTGGGTAATCATAATACAAGATGTAGAAAATGGTGATAGCAAATTTTGGAAGAAAAGTACATTTCTACATTGCCAAAAAAATTCCAAGGATTTTTCACTAGTGCTTTAAGTAAACAATCCTTGACAGAGTACAGTTGGGATGAATACTATGACATCATACTTATCTATATAGGAGATATATGCATGAGGAGGACAACCACCAAAGCTACTCGAGAATATCTTCGAAGAAAAGAAGGAGTATGCAGACAATACAGAATGCAAGAACCATACTACCCCCAAATAAAATAGAGAACAAAAGGCTAGAAAAAAGGAAAAAATGAAATACTACAAGTATGTATATCCTGAGAGATACAGGAAATACAAGAAGAAAAAGGAATTAGAAAGGTACCATAGAAAAAGGAGGAAACCCAGAAAATATGGAAAATGGTATTCCTCAAAGACTTGTAAGAGTAATTACTAGTATGAAAAATAAGGATGAGTTTGGAGGAAAGTTAAGATGGAAGTATTCTCCAAAACCAAAATGCTACAAATGTGGCACACTTGGGCATTATGCAAATAAATTCCCAAACCCAGCAAATCCAAGAGAACAAACTAGTTTCTCTAGAGTAAAGAAGGCACATATGTCCCCAAAAGAGATGATTAAAAATTATAAATGTGCACTATGTAGAAAGAAGGCACACAGAGAAACCTAGTGCCCAGAAAGAAGAAGCTTTGGAGATACATACAATGCAGAAAAATCTTCTTCATCAAAAGAAGTAAAATACAATTATTCTTGATCATAAGAAAGCACATATTTTGATCAAATACCGAAAGCTAGTGAGGACCATCAATGTAAATGATCTGATTCAGAATATTGCCATTGCTCAATCCTAGAAGAAAATTTTAGTAGCAATCCCAACGAAGATGATGATAATGTTTATGCTACATATCTTGCAAGGGAAAGAATATAAGGCCTCTACTTCCTAGTGCAATATGATAAGGACCAACAATTAGGACTCAATGATGATGAGACAAATAGAAAAAAAGGAAGAAGGCCAAGCCAAAGAAACAATGAAGAAATCCTTTGCAGAAGCATTCCTACAAAAGAGAAAAGAGAAAGAAGACCAATGATCAAGGGCTAGTAGTATATCAAGGAAGTTTTATTTTCATGCAAAATCAAATTGGAATATATTTGCAACAACTCTCCCTTCTTATGAAATAAATACTATGCCATTGCTAGAGATAGACCAAAAAAAGCGGTAACACCAAATGACCTAATAAGAGAAGAAAACAATTTGAAAAACAAGATCAAGGAACTCTGAACTAGAATAGAAAATCTTGAAAGCTAAATAGGAACTAGAAAGCTTAGATTCAAGCCTCCAAATTGAGGAAGAAGAAACAAAGGAGCAAGAGCCGAGAGATTAAGGGTCAAAATTCATTAATATAAGAGGCCCTAAACTTTCTGATTTTGATGCTTTCAGAGTAAATGCAATTGTGCACCAGAGATATACTATCTCTCTCAAAATCAGGATTGAAAATGAAGATTTTATCTTTCCCACCCTAGTAGATTCTAGACCAGACGTTAATATGATATATATAGATAAGGTTCCTGCCAAACTTGGTCATCCTACTCGCCATATTATTCATGCAATAGGATCTTCATCTATGGTAATGTTTGAGATTCCAATAGCTCAAGTCTGTATGAACCAATACAAATTGGACGTAAATTTCTATTTGATGAAGTTGAATTCAGATTGCATAGTGTGATAACAGATCGGATCGTAAAGAGATTACTCCATAATGAAATTGCTACAAAAAGAAAAACAAATCCTGGCAATAAAATATCAAACCGGGACTGTGAATATTATAGAGAAATAAAAACAGAGAAGGTGGAAGGATATCAAAGATTAGACAAAAGAAATATATTACAAGGGAAAGGTTTGTGCAGCTGCTCGAAAAGCATTTTGGTGCAGGAAAAATAATACAATATCTCTTCCATTAAAACCAGATTTCAAAGGATCTACAGGACACTCAAATGTTGTCCCCATGAATAAAGAGATGCATCTTCATTGCAAAAAATAAATTCAAAAACTTGAGTTTTTCTTAATTCCTTTACAAGTTGCCATGCAAGGAACTCTTTTGTGTGTATATACTATATAGACACAATTATGGGTGTCTGATTTATTCTTAATTCCTTCACAAGTTTCCATGCAAGGCACCTTTTTGTAATATGGAGCAGTTCCCCTAAATTAAATAAATAGTTTTTGTCACATAATATTTTCCCTGTATAATTTATTTTATAAATTTATTGTGTATTCTTCAGTATTTTTGGCCTCTGAAGTACTGATTAGGAGCAGGAATACCAATTTTTTTTATCTACCAATATGCATCATAACTCCATATTTGAAACTAACAGAAAAGAAGAACATAACACACAATATGTGAAAGATCATATCTCTTAAAATAAGGATTGATCGAAACTTGATAGGGTTGAAACTGCTTAGCACTAGGTTAGGTGCCAGTAGGTCCCCTTTAGTCCAAAGGTGTCACAGTTGGCTTGCAAATATATGCAACTTACAAATTTAGAACAGTCATATGCATATGTTAATGGAGAAAAAATCCTATTTGCATTAGATCCTATAATTTGAGGATGGGAACGAACAATCATGCAAATTACTAATTGTGAATCTGTTCCAAAGAGACATGAAAAAAAATCTACAAACATTGAAAAGCTCCATACTTGAAAATTTCCTCAAAGACTTCCAATTTCACATGAAACGATATTTAAGCAAATCAGTTTCAAGTAAAAGGAAGAAAACAAAGACTATAAGATTGAAGAAATAATCTTTCTTGATAAAAAAACAATTAATAATTGTAAGAATGACTACGGTTAAATTTTCCTTGTTGGTGTATGTGGGGTAGTGTGGGTTTATTTGTAAAATTAATCAAACTGGCACCGGCTAGTAGAGGATGGGATTGGGATAACATACCTTGTACACTATATACACCTTGTCATGACAGTATTGATGAGAGGGATGAGGTTCTTATCCAACACAAACCTCTTTGTTTCGATGAAATGCCCGTGATATGATCTGGAATCCATAGACCAATCCTGCAGATCGTACTCCCCTCCTTGGTCACAGATTGGGAAATCTAGCAAATGATTCATCGAAAGAGAATCCATCAGCCCTTCCCTTTCATTCTTCGCCATTGGGGTATCAGTCTTTATTTTCATTCCTGTCAATTAAACCCTAAAATCAACATCCTTTTGATTCAAACCATTAAGAAGCAGTTAACAGCTTCGGTATTGGTGGAAACCATAGTGAAAAGAGCGAAGTCGTTTAATTACTAGGAAGCATAGGCATAGCGTAATATTCCATGGGCTTGGGACTCTTCTCGACCTCAACGAGACACATGGGGAAATTTCTGATGATGGATAGGAGGGAATGATAGCAGAATTGAGAGATATCAACCCCTACTAACTCGCAATCCTAGAGCATGGTCATGCCCTGGAGAATCTTGACTAGGTGGCAATCCACCATTACTCAAAAGCTTCCCTCGGCTTGGGGATCTCCAGCCACACTCCTCCCACCGAATTTCTCTTCTCTGCACTCACTTTTGTTTCCTTAGAGATGAGGATATTTCCCACCTCCATCCCTCACCATTGAGTCTGAAGCCCTCGTGCTACTGTTGCATGGCCCATAAGTTCCCCACAAGCGATTTTGATCTCCTCACTATGTGAAATGAGAGCATTCGAATGCCCATTTCGACCATTTCAATCCCCTCAACCATTCCAAAATTTAGTTGGGGTTTTGTGGCTCAATGTAAAGGGTCGCTAATCTTTATACCACATACAAAATTCCTCAAATTTACTTTCTCTCTCACAATGTTTCTCTTTTATTTTTTATAATTGTGAATGAGTCATACGTGAAGTATAGTTTGGGTGTTAAGAGCTATTTTTGTCATTAAATTTAAATGGTGGAAAGTGTGCCTTTGGATTTAAGTTTTATGGTATATATTAGGTTTTGAGTTGGGAAGAATTAATTATGTGTTATATGTTTAGATATGCAATGAAATGTGAAGGGTTAAATAAAGTAAAATATGTAATGTTAGAATGTGTAAACATACATTTTTGTGAAGTGTTTGTTTGCATGAGTTTTTTTTTTTCATAAAGGTTTTTTTTTTGGGATATATTTACAATGTGAATACATTATAAAATAGATGTCGGTGGTTTTTTTATGGAGTAAATGATAAATAAATAATACTTGCTTTATGAATGCATTATTGGTTTATCTTTAATTGTATGTATGTTTGTTTGTGGTCTTATTTCATTTCAATGCTATTTTTCTTTTATAGAGATGAAAATTGCTTCACAAGTGAGTATGTATAGTAGGTTCTACCTTTAGGTTAGATGTACACTTAATTGGGTGTTTCTATCCATTTTGGAAGGTGAATTTCTTTATTACCAAAATATTTAGAAAATGACACTTATACATTTTGGTAAATGGACACCTATCTTTTTTTTTATGAATGGTGAGCCTAAAAATAACTAGTCTCACTTTCTCGAACTTGAATGAATCATGATGCGTTTTGTAATCTCAATAACTGCTCAAAAGTTACATCAATATTAATATCCATGTCATAGAAACCCCACATAAGGATGTATCATGCTTGTTCAAGTTTAAAATTAGATCATTGTCACAATAGTCGATCAAAGTTATATCTAGAGCACAATGCATAAAAATTCTAATGCTTATTGTGTGAAGGGCTTCGATGGGTTCAAAATAGGGTTACCTAGGTCACTCAAAGCTGTAGCTAGAGCACAATGCATCAAAATTCTAATGCTTATTGTGTGAAGGCCTTCGATGGGTTCAAAATAGGGTTACCTAGGTCACTCAAAGATGTAGCTAGAGAAATTCCAGACTAATGTACTTACCATCAAGATCAGCAATTCTTGCCATCTGGAGCACATCATAATTTGACAAATCTACATTTGTAGGTGAAACTGCTAGAATGATGCATGTTTCATGCTTGATATATGACAAAATCATTGTTCTAATCTGGGCTTCAATATCAGAAGGTTGATCTCCCACCGGAACCTTATTTATACCTGGAAATTGCACTAGAGTTATATTAAGAACATTTGGAGAAAATATTTTCAACCGAATTTGCTTATCCAAGAGACCTTTGTTTACTCCAACTTCCCTCTCTATTTCTTCCTGCACTATTTGGGCACAAAAAAAACCTAGAATTTCAAAATAAAAAGACACCATTATTCCACCATCATATTAGTGGAATTTACACAATCATATGCATATACAAAGAAAAATACATGAGCATAAAAATATTAACCCTTTTTGTAAAATGATAGACCTAAAGGATCTAACTAAAATCTAGACAGAGCCCATGTACAAGCTTTAGAGTCTTTGTGTGCAAGAACATGGAGCCCTTCTAAAAAAAACACCAGAGTGTTCAAAAATAATATGGATAGCCAAAGAATGCTAAAAAAGGTAAGCATGATGACATGGCAGCAAAAGTTGGGAAGCCAAGTCTCTCTATTGATAGTGGATTGTGGAAAGCGATTTTGGCTATTGATACAGTAATCAACATGTGAAGCACGTAATGGAAGGTCACGATGGCCATCAAATCAGCCCAGTAAGAATGGAACCATTTATTGTTGATGAGAGCAATCCAAAATTCCATGCTGAGGATTCACTGTATTCTCATCTGACTAGAACCATTTCTATATTGGCCTCCTACATGAGTTTGTAAGTCAAGGATATCATTACCAATATATGGAGACATTTTTAAAGAAAATGATGTGTTCACAGTCAAACTCTATACATCCTCAAAATTTTGAATAACCCATCAATGTCCAAAACATTTCGGGACAGCTCAGTGAGAGAAAATGCTGGAAAGTAACCTCTAAAATTCAATATTTAAACAAAAATTATTCAAATGAAAGCAAAAAATTAGCATGGAGCCATCTTAACCCTGAAACGTTTAAGCAACAACATATTTGCACATGGGTTTTTTTACCCTTTGGTGTTTAATAGATCTGGCTGGAGCTAAGATGGATCCATGCTGGTAAAAGCCAACTCTGGTACTGAAAGTTGATCAAGGAAACTAGCAATTTTTTAAATTTGTAAATATAGTAATATTTGGGCAAAGGCATGTAATATTTTTCTTGACACAAAAAGAAGCTATCAATAATCTAAAATTTAAAATAGTAAGTTTCTTGAACTAGCATTTTTCGAAGGAACTCTCTACTATTAATGACATATCACTGTATCAATGAAATTTTGTGCCATGCAATGATACAATCACTGAATCTTCTCTGAAGATTCTTGAAACAACCCAAATGACAATCACTCAAGTTTATTACTATGTGAACCTTGCTACCAATGTCCACTTTGTTTTCATCAAAATGAAACTCAAAAGGTTGGTTTGATGAGTCCTCCTCTACAAGACTTCATTTCTTGCATGAATATCATGGAATTGTGACAACTATAAACAACACTCGATGTCATGCAAATACAAGTAATGACATGTAGCTAGGATCACAAATTGTGCAAAGGTCGATTTATGCAAATGTTGCTATACAGAGGTGTCATTGGGCACACAATATGGAGAAACAATGGTTATTAATAAAATTTAAAAAACAATTGTTGGTTCAAGAATAGTGTTTAATTTGATGGGTGGCATGATCGTGATGTAATCTCCCTCTGTCCTTCCATCTATTGTGGTTTCTCACAACATTTGTCCTCAGCGCCACCGAAATACATATAAAATTACTTGTCTTTACATCCTCTCCCCTTTAAGTCCTCATCTCATAGTAATAACTGAGGATTATTATGCATGCACATCATCACCTTATAATATGAATTGAGTAAGGCATAGAGACAACCATAAAATATTAAATGTGTCAAGACAAAAAGAGTAAGAGCCAACTATAAGTAAGTCTTATATAAAATTTACCATATAAGTATTTAATTAACACTATCAACTAACATTTGACAAGTTGGATTGTTGTGATCTTCTTATCATTCCTTACCAATGTGATTGCAAGGCATTCTTTGAAGGTGAAGTCCATAATTTTAGGTCTTCTTCCTCATTATCATGCCTTTTGGTAAGACAATAAAGAGGGTAGTGGCCTACATCAACATGGAAAATGGTTTCGACATAGAGGTATACATATTATATTTTTTTATTAAATAACTTAAATTGCTACCTATGCCTATCAATTCTCTAAATCATGGACTAGTACAAAACACAACAAATTTTAGAGCCCCAAGCCCTTAATTACTCACACTTGGAACTTTCTCAAATCTAGCCATTAATAAACTTCTTTTGGTATTTTGGTTCAATTTAAAAGGTGGATTGTTGAGAGATAAACATGTAGTGAGTTGCAAGGTTTCAATTGAATTAGGCTTGATTCCATTTCCCCTCAATGCCATATTACATGTATTCTTTCATGACAAGTGTTGAACAAAATGTTTTGATGCCCTGACCCAGGTTATGCTAGCTTTGCTAACTTGCTTGGTATGTGGGAATTTTTTTTTAATGTTTTCTGAGTTGTGTATTATTTTTCTTAGGTTCCCAATCCTTATCATTCTTATATCTCTCAAGATTGAATTGCACTTGGATGCACCTTCATCAACTACAACTATACTCTTACCTTTTCCTGGAAATATTTCACCACAATTAGAAATTTTAACTGGAACAATAGGTCTTCCTTGATCTATAGTTGATAATCGCTCAATTTTCTTCAGTACATCTATTCCCTCAACAAATATTCCAAAGAAGACATGCTTGCTGCAGATAATAAGAAAAGGGACATTAATTATATGAGAGTAAAATAGACAATAGAGATGGGGAGAGGCAACATATCCAAATTAGTCATACAAATGTTAGGCTCACCCCCTTAGTAGCATATAGACCAACTGAATTGGAATGAAGAGAACTGCCTACAAATATTTATCGGAATTTAATGTCAAATGGTAGAAATACATTGGTGTCTCGCACCCAAAGAAAGTAACCCATTATTTCAAGGTAAAGGAATCTTTTATTTCTAAAATCCAAAATTTCCATATGGTGACACTCATGAGTCATGGATAAAGAGAAAATATGCCGATCACAACTGACATGTAAAGCTGCTCAGACAAACTCAGGTGAATACAAAAAATCATAGATATGGAATCAAGTATATACCCATCAAGATGAGGTGTTGTTGCAAAAGTAATAAAGAACTAAGAACCATTAGTGTTCTAAGATATGAAATTTCCATATGGTGATACTCGTGAGTCATGGATAAAGAGAAAATATGTCGATCACAAACAATATGTAATGCTTATCAGACAAACTCAGGTGAATACAAATTCTATGGGACTTGATGGATTGATATTTTATGGGATCAACAAAACAATTACTCATTGAGTGAACAAAATAAAAAATGGAGCAAAGCCTAAGTATATCTCATCAAAAGAACCACTGCCAATTTTGTGCCCAAGTCTATACTTGTTGTTTACGTGTGACTCCATGTCATGGGATGTAACAATTTTAGACCCTATGTGCACACATTCGAGGTTAATATGCACATTCTAGTACCCACAATCATGTCCCATCACCGCCCCACAAACTTCAACATCTACATGTGTTCTAGCTCTGTGAATACACTTTGTCATCATGAGATTTGTGGAAATGACCATATTTTGTTGAAGATCTCTACACTAAACTAGAATATGAAAATATATATATGCACAATGATATTTAAAAAGTTTCTTGTTAAGTTATGGTTGTATCAAATGGTTCCCTTTAGTAGTAAAGTGCATTCTACATGCAACATACTATAATTGCTTGACAAAATCAGTGAACCAACAACATACTTGGTTTTAATGATAACTAATCAAGTTTTATGCAATCAAGCACTAGCAAAATGAAGTCAAGAAATATAACAAGGATACCATATTTGGAATATATTGGGAAAACTTCCTGTAATGTCAAGATCAATAAAGGGTTTGGTTCTTGTATTTCATATCTGTAAAAATGACCTTATGGTCATTGGAGGCCAAATAAGACTTGAAGGTGAAAATATAGAGTTGAATTTCTTGCATCCTACACCTGAAGGAGGAGCTTTGAAATGGAATTTGCTAATAGTTAAGGAATATGCAAGAGTTATACTTCTCACATATGAAACCATCCTATTGGCATCGATTCCTTGTTGAATGGTTATCAAAAATACATTGGATATTTTTCCACTTGCATATTTAGCCTATCAATACCTATGTGTTGGAACGTTGAATTCTCTACCATATCTTAGTAACAATCTGAACAAGGAAATTTTTCTTTTCATAGTAGTGGCTCTTAAAATTTGTGGCATATTGAGAAATGTAATACTGTGAACAAGTGACAGAGTATATTACAAAATATCTAGTAATCAAGATTAATATTAGCAATGGGGATTTACAGATGTTTGTAGAAGGAAATATCATTGGGACTCTATGGTGTCGAATCCTCCATCCAACAAAGTAGTAGGTCCACATTACCAATATTCAAATCCCATATTTTGAAGATCAACAATAAACATCAACCCCATATTCAAGGGCATCGAATCGAGCATTTCCATGCAGTCATTTAATAGGTGGTATTCAAAGGAGGGACAAATATCAAAGTGTAGTATGTTAAAGCATATTTGGGTCATAGATTGAACACTTGAAAGATACAGGATTCCAATAAATCCTCTCTAGATTTATGGAAATAGTGGGGCATATATCCTCAAATTTTAGGTAGAATATTAGTTGACAGTTATAGTCAAACCTTATATTTTAAGGGAATGGAACTTAGTAGTGGTACTAGAGTTTAGCAAATCAACTCAACAATAGCACTTAGCATTTAGAAAATCAACTCCAGGAGTAGCATTCCCTGGCTCTATGTTGAATGTTTTTCTTGTCGAAATTCATGGCGCAATTCATGTCACTAACCTTGGATTCATATATGGTGATATGCTATTCAAGACGTTTCTTTGGAGGCTATTATTAGCGTTATATGGGATGCTTTTGTGGACACTAATTCGGACGTTAATTGGGATGTTATTTGGGATGCTATTTGGGATGCTAATTATCATCCAAAATAACACCAAATTTAAAAAATGGATGCTAATTGGGATGCTAATTGGGACGCTAATTGGGACACTAATTGGGATGCTAATTGGGATGCTAATTGGGACGTTAATTGGGATGCTAATTAGAATCCAAAATAACGCCAACTTTTAAAAAGGGATGCTAATTGGGATGCTAATTGGGATTCTAATTGGAATGCTAATTGGTATTCTAATGGGGATGTTAATTGGGATGCTAGTTGGGACGTTAATTGGGATGCTGATGGGGATGCTAATTGGGACACTAATAAGGACTCTAATTAGGATTCTATTTGGGATGCTAATTAGTGTCCAAAATAGAATCAAATTTTAAAAAGGGACACAAATAACATCATTAAAAGTGCCATCCCGTGGAAAAGAATCCACTTTGTCCAAAAAATGATGAAAAATAAACTAAAAGGGATAGTGGACGCTAAAAAGGAAGATAAAAGGGATGCTAATTATAGGTTTTTGTTGTAGTGCCATCCCTATTTTATGAGATATTCAATAGGACACCATCATATTCCATGTCATCATATGTTTCATGCCACATCATCAACAATGCCATGCCATGCCATCACTACCTTAGTATTTCACTGAGTTTGTCCTGTCATCATATCCACTGGTTATTCCTTTGTCATTCATAAACACCTTTGACATTAATGAAAACTATATACTCAACAATATACCCCTTTGGAATTGATGGAAACCTCTAAAAATTCATCCCCTTTGACAATAATGACAAAGGATAACCTGTTATGCCAATGTTGTACCTATTTTGATATAGAATTTCTTGTCTTTCTACTTTCTGACAACTCCCCCTATCATCATATCTCCCCTTTGTTAACTGAACTGTGTTATTTAATTACCATATTATCATTTATCTTGACACTCCTTTTCTTGCAACAGGTTCTTGAATGATATCTTAACCAATAGATCCATGGACTGCCCCTGTCACTGTACTTCCTCTCTTTTGTCAACATTTTTGTGAGAAAGTTTACACTTGACATTTTTTCACACTCTTCCATTTTTTGTCTAGGAGACACAGTTTTTTTTTAACTCTATTCCTGCTACCATATCTAATGGTCTATTCTTCATGTAAGTTAATTGGCTTTCTCTTTTACCAGAATTCCTTAATCCTGTTCATTTAGATATTCATATAAAAAAACATATACTTCTGGATTCTTTTGGTTTTTAGATCTATATATCAACTGTCCAGAGATTGATAACTTCAGATCCTCAATACAGAGATTAGTTCAGTTTATTACATTATCTCAAGCACAAAGACTCATAACCTCAACATTTTTCTTTGTCAATGCTAAACTCATCCTGCTACCTTATCAATAGACTTGAATTTTTTTTTTAGACTTGAGTTTTCTTCTACTGTCAACAATTTTTATGTGTCATGACTTCAAATACTAAGTGAATATAATCATATTTATCTTCTATTTGATTGCAGACATCATGGTATTCATGAATCTCACATTTTGTTATTCTCATGTCACTTCATAATTTTCCTTATGTCATCCATACACCAACCTTGATCACCCATCATCTTTGAAGAATATAGCTTTCAATATACTTCAACATTAGACAACAATTGAGTTTTTTCTTAGATACCAACTGAAATTTTCTTACTTTAACTCCCCCTAAGTATAAGATCCCTTTAGTTTGTTATTTTCATGGTTTTCTTTAAATCACGAAAGACCTTTTTTTTAGAAAAGGATCCCACGGTAATCACTACATCCTTCTTCATCACCTTCATATTTATCAGTGTATTCTTTTATATCTCCATCTTGATTATGCCATCCTTATTTATGCCTCTATTATTCTCATCGTTATCTTTGGAGACCTCATTGATGTTTGAAATCTTTATTTCTTCTACATCTTTGGAGTCTTCCTTTCTTCTCCACGTCTTTTGTTTGATGTTCTGGGATTTGTTTGCAACAGTATTCTTTGTAGGGGTCTTCAGGTTACAATCTCTTGCCATATGTCCATGGTTATTACACTTATAACATTCTATGTCATATATTTGGAGTAGCATAAAAACATTCTTATTTCCCTTCGATCTATTACTTGATGACGTCTTCTTATATTCAGAAACCTTTCTTTGAGTTCTGCAATTTAAGGCTTTATGACCAAAATTATTACAAGAATAGAAGTGACCTAAAAATATCTGTAGATATATATTTGGTCTCTTGGGTGCTATATTATTTCTATTTTTATCTTGAGAAATTAATCCTTCTTTCTTGCTTCCTTCCATTTTAGTTGGAGTCTTTAGTACTTCAGCATAACTTTTCTTAATTCCTTCTTGAATGGTGACTGGGAAAATCTCTGGCTTCTTTTCTTTAATGAACCCTAAACCAGATTTGTCACTGGATGATATTTGGTTGTTCGGAACGTCATATAGAATCCTTGAGTTGTTCTCAAACTTTGATTTAATGGATTTTTCATTAAATCCTTCTCTAATTTGAGTAAATTCTTTCTCAATTTTTTTTAGAATATTGAATTCTCTTCCTAAGCAAAACTACTAGGTCTTCCTCACTCTTCTTGGCCTCTTGAAGTTCTGTTGCAGCTACAACTGTTTTCCCCAAATTTTCAAAATTTTGGACCCTCCTTCTAATTCTTATCTTTCCTAGAATCGTTTAGATCCATGAACCTTGTTTTGTTTTCCCTCTGCTACAATTTTGGACTATTTTTGAAGTTAACTCTCTTCATGCTTTTCGGAAAATTGCTTATGTGTGAAACTGCTTTACGTGTGGAATTTGGAGTTTTATTTTAAATATTGCCCTTTGATCTGTGATTTTTTTTGTTCTTCTTGGAATCCTGTCTCTCATTATCGCCACTGTTTCGGAGGTGAAACAAACCTTCATCGCTGCCCAGCCGAAAGTAACATTCTAGCTTGGTTGTTCAGAGGCCATTTAAACTACGCATCGGAGCCTTATTTCCTTATGGAGCCTCCATTGCAGAAGCTGAATGATGAGTGTTCTACCGGATAGTTTGGACTTCTCTGATGTCGTGCTGTTATTGTTTTGACTTGTTTTGAATTATCAAAGGTTGGTCGAAGTTGAGTCGGGGTTGTTTGATCTTTGTGAAGCCGCTATTTTGGAAGTGAGACAAGATTTTTGGGCCATTGCATGACCTTAGGTTTTCCAAACACTTAAAGTTTTTCATGATGTTTCTACACCTTATCAAAAAGTTTATGGTTTTGATCGAAGGTTGTAGTCTGTTTGCTTTCTGCCATTGCGACTCCCGAGCGAACTAAGTGTCTGCCATATAATTGCTCCGCTCGTCGATGCTTTTTCTAGTTTTTTCCATTTCATCTTTTGACCATGGGGCCCGTAGTCTTTTAATCTTCCACTATTGCAGCTGTGTAATACGCTAACCTCTCGACATTGATGCTATTCCGTTCGCTGACAGGGAACTTTACCGCCCGATTCTTTGGCATTTATTTCTTCTGACTCCGATAGGATTAACGATCCTGCAGAACTCGTTGTCCGTCTAAAACCCACTGTTGTGGTTGTAAGTAAGACTATCTGACCGATGTTTTATTGGTTCAAGCCACCGATAAGGTTTTCCCGCCGTCTTGTGATTTTCTAACCCCTGTGTGGGCGGCAGTGGTTTTTGATTCCTGTTGAGGTTGTCGCAACAAGAGCGCAGTATAGGGCCTCATCTTGATGATCAATTTTATTGTTAGTGTGGTTTAAGTATTGAAAAGCTGCAGTCGGAATTAATGATGAATTTTTTGTTCTGTTTGCAAATGGACTTAGAAGATTCTTCAGATTGCTGCTGCGAGAAGACATAGCTAAAGGATAAGGCTGAGGAAAGTTGGCTGGAAAGTGATAGGTAGATACATTCTGAGATCAACGGGATCTTAAAGGGGACAAATAAAAGACAAAGTGGAATCAATAGCAATAGAGGCCCGATTTTGGAAAAGGTTCAACAGTTACTGAGCTGGTCCCGCTATATGAAGTACTTGTAATACTAAAACCCAAAATGTAACGTATAGCCTAAATCATGAGCACTCGCAAACTAACAAAACCATGAGATTAAAATGGTCGGGGAAGCTGGTGTTAGGATTATTAATCCTCCCTTGTCCAAATTTGGTAATATATCTAAATTGGGAGTCATGTCTAAATCAGGATTCCATCCAATCTATTTATAGTCATTAACACCATTGGGTCCACTTGACATAATTGGGGCACATGTTTCAGTTACTAAAGTGTGGGGAACACTAATTGAGCCTCACTGCCACTTATTGCACTTGATTGCATAAGTTTAGGAGCCTCCTAGATCAATCCCTACAATTTAGGAAGCCACTGGGAGTGCCAAAACCAACCAAGGTTAGTTCACTTCAGTTAATGACTAGTCAAGCTAAGTTAGGAGTCAGTTACATTCAGTTCAAGTCCTCTACATTCAGCTAGTGCTAGGTTTACTTAACTGCACACATGTGGGGTGCATTTCTCACCTACCACAGTTAGTTAACCTTAGTCAACACTAAATGTAACACTTTAGTTGTGTTTTAGAGATCTGATGAACTCCGGTTATGGTTTAGACAAGGTCAGTTAACCACTGAGCCCTTTGATAGTGCTTTAGACAAGGTCTTGGTTACCTACAGTCAAGTAGAGTCTAATCAATTTGAACTTCCTCATGTGGATTCGAATTGCTTGTGGCTATTAAATCCATTTTACTTCTTTGTAATTGTCATTGGATTACTTTTTTATTAATGAAAGAATTCACAGCTGCAAGCCTTTTGCACTGTTTCATTCTTCAATTGCTGAGTAAATTGTGAGATCTTCTTTATGAGTTGTGTATTTGTTTACAGATCTATATGCTCAAATTTACATGGTATCAAAGCCTCGGTGGACAAGACTCCTCTCCTCCTTAGATCTCCATCCAAATCAATTTTTTTCCAGTACTGCACCAGAAGCGGAGAATTTACCACTTAATATCCCAAGTTAAGAAATTGTTGATCAAGCTTTCTCGATCAACTATGCTGGGTGTGAAGGAAATTCCAAAAGTTTAGACTTTCGACCTTACTTTGTATGTTTGATTGTGTGATAGGTTATCAGCTTCTCTTACAGCATTCATTACAAACAGCCCTTTCTTCTCACTGCATTCACTACAACAGCCCAGTTCTTCCTATTACATTTGAAATGGCTCATCAAATAGAGCTTCTCACTCCCTTCAACTATCACCAGTGGAAAGATGACATGATAGTATTGCTCCACACCAAGCATCTCTTCAGACTCATAGAAGAAATAGAGGAAGATCCAAAATCAGATAAAGACAAAGCTAAGTACATGAACAGGCTTAATGAAGCCATTGGTCTCATTCTCCTCTCAGTCTCTAGAGATCTTTGATTTCACATCCAAGACTTGGACACTCCCAAGGAGGTTTGGGACAATATTGCTTCCTTATTTGTTAAGTATGATGAGATGAGGATCCATCAGCTAGAAAATGATCTAATTACTCTCAATCCTGTTAGCAAACATGACCGCAGAGAAATAACAGATATACAGTTAAATCAATAAACAAGATGAAAAACAAATTAAAACAATACAGAGAGACACAGATATAATGTGGTTCACCCAAATGATGGGCTACATACACAAACAAATTTTCCAGTCCTTTTATTTCAGTCCAGAAAGATGAAGGGATACGCCCTGCAGCAAAACCGCTGCACTTCCTCTTCATGCTCTCATAGTCTCTCTTCCAGCACAATACAATTCCCACCTCCAGTATAATACGATACACATATCTAGTACAATTACAATGGAGCCTCCTCAAGCCTTATAAAGGCTTAATCACATGCAATGCCATGTGACAATACCATGGGCTACAACAAACCATGTGCCCAAACCATGTGCTAGACATAACCACCTTTGACTTAATTCCGAGTCAAGGTTAACACATGCAATACCATGGGACAATACCATGGGCTACAACAAACCATGTGCCCAAACCATGTGCTAGACCTAACGACCTTTGACTCGATCTCAAGTCAAGGTTAACCCTAACAATCCCCCCTTTAAACTTGATTTGGAGTAATCACCAACTCTCCTCAAGTATTCACCGAGGAATCTTACATACACCCCCCTATCACCTAGTTCTATCTCCCAACTTTATCGGTGAGTTACCAGGGGTATGCATGCCTTACCAGGTCTTACAGCCATATGCCCATTTACATGCAAACCGCTCCATTACATTTTTTTCATGTGCCTTCATGGTGACTAATCACAACAACTCTACCACTACTGCACTCGCTGGACCTTGGACTTGGAAAATTTCTTCTTTTCACCTTCATGCTTTAAGGCCAATAGAAATCGAGCAAGAACTCAGTTTCTCTCTGGTTACTCCCTTTGTCAACATGTTTGCAGGATTCTGGCTAGTGTGAATCTTTTCCAGTTTTAACAGTTCTTCATCCAGAACAGATCTTATGAAGTGGTATTTGAGTTCTATATGTTTAGTCCTTGAATGAAAGATTGAGTTCTTTGCAAGGTGAATGGCACTCTGGCTGTCACTGTACAACCTACTATTCTCCTGTTTCTTACCCAATTCTTCCATGAACCTCTGCAACCAAATCATCTCCTTACTAGCGTCTGTAGCAGCAACATACTCTGCTTCCGTTGTTGAAAGTGCAACAACCTGTTGTATTTTTTAAATCCAACTTACTGCTATTCCACCTACAGTGAACACATAACCTATGGTGCTCCTCCTGCTGTCTTTATCACCAGCCATATCCGCATCAACATATCCCTGTAGGATAGTGTCTGAACCTCCAAAACATAATGCATGAGAAGTGGTACCTCTCAAATACCTGAGAATCCGCTGTACTACTTTCCAATGCTCTTTACCTAGATTATTCATATCCCTGCTCACAACTCCCACTGCATGTGCAATATCTGGTCTTGTGCACACCATGGCATACATCAAGCTCCGAACAGCTGATGAATAGGGAATCTTGGACATGTAATATATCTCTTCCTGTGTCTCTGAACACATATGCTTTCTTAGTTTGAAATGTCTTGTCAAAGGTGTGGTGACTGGTTTTGCATTCTGCATTCTAAACCTATGCAACACCTTTTCTATGTACTCACCTTGAGACAATGTCAATTTGTGATTTTTCCTGTCTCTTGTTATTCTCGTACCAAGGATTTGCTTTGCAGCACCCAAATCCTTCATCGCAAATGATTTAGCTAGTTTTCTTTTGAGCACATTTATATCCTCCATGTTAGAGCCTGCAACAAGCATGTCATCCACATACAATAACAAGATAATATATATTTCGTTATCTAGCCTCTTGAAATAAACACAATGGTTAGAATGACATCTATCATAACCTTGTTCTGTCATAAACTTATCAAATTTTAAATACCACTGCCTTGGAGGTTTCTTCAGGCCATACAAGCTCTTCTTCAACCTGCAAACCAAATTCTCCTTCCCTTTGACCTCATACCCTTGTGGCTGCTGCATATAAATCTCTTCCTCCAAATCCCCATGGAGAAAGGCCATTTTTACATCTAATTGTTCAAGATGCAAATCTTCTACCACCACTAGACTTAAAATAGTTCTAATTGAAGTCATTTTAACAACAGGAGAAAATATTTCATCAAAATCTATACCTTTCTTTTGTGCAAACCCCTTTACAACAAGTCTAGCCTTGTACCTCTTCTTTCCTCCATATTCTTCCTTCAACCTGTAAACCCATTTATTTTGCAATACTCTTTTTCCTGCAGGAAACTTAACCAGATCCCAAGTCTGGTTTCTTACCAATGAGTCCATCTCCTCATCCATGCCTTGCTCCCACTTCTTTCTAGTTTCTACCTGCATTGCTTCTTCAAAACATTCTGGCTCACCAGAATGAGTCATCAATAAATAATACAGTGAAGGAGAGAATCATTCAGGGGGTCTACTTAACCTGGTAGACCTTCTTGCAATTGCAGGAGTTTCAGGTACCTGCTGCTGCTCTTGATTTTCTGGTGCTTTTGGAACTTCATTTTCTTTGATTTCATCAAGCACTGTGTACTCTGTGTTTTCCTTTTCTTCTTTCTTTCCCTGCAACTAATCTTTGTACATGACCTTTTCATTGAATATTACATCTCTACTCCTAATGATTTTGTGATTTTTAAGATCCCATAAGCAATAACCAAAATCATCAACCCTGTATCCAAGAAAGGTACATTTATTGGATTTAGCGTCAAGCTTTGTTCTATCATCTTTATCAATATGGACAGATGCTTCACAACCAAAAGTTCTCAGAAATGAGTATTTTATCTGTTTACTTGTCCATGCCTCCTCTGGAATTCCACCATCCAAAGCACTTGAAGGCCCTCTGTTTATTAAATAAAAAGCAGTGTTTACAGCATCAGCCCAAAACTGTAAGGGCAACCCTGCATGCAATATCATACACCTTGCACGCTCCATGATCGTTCTGTTCATCCTTTCTGACATGCCATTTTCTTGGGGTGTTCCAAGGACTGTCTTCTCTCTGTGAATCCCATTGTCTGAACAATAGCTGTCAAACTCCTTGCTGCAGTACTCGCCTCCATTATCAGATCTGAGACATTTCAACCTTTTTCCTGTCTCATTCTCAGCCAAATCTTTCCACTTCTTAAAAGTATCAAACACATCAGATTTCTGTCTAATGCAATAAACCCAAGTTTTTCTAGTTTCATCATCAATAAAAGTAACATAATAACGAGATCCACCAAGAGATTGTACCTGAGCTGGTCCCCATACATCTGTATGGACAAGCTCTAACTTTTCACTCTTCTTTTGTTTCCCAACCCTGAGAAATCTAACTCTCTTCTGTTTTCCATAGACACGGTTCTCACAAAATTCCAAACTTACCTGCTTCAGATCTGGAAGCAGTTTCCTTGAGTGGAGAATCTGCATCCCCTTCTCACTCATGTGGCCAAGCCTATGATGCCACAACACTGCACCTATTTCTGTGGAAGCTACAGAAATAGAATAATCAGTATTATGAGGACATAAATATAACATACCCATCCTATCTCCTTTTGCAATTACCTCATCATCAAAGTTCACTTTTACAGAACTTAACTGACTGGTAAGTGTATTAAACTCATTTAAATGGTCAGCAACAGATCCACTTTCCGACATCTTCATATTAAATAAACGCTTCATTAAAAATACCTTGTTAGAAGCCGAGGGTTTTTCGTAGAGCTTACTCAATGTGCTCATCACACCCTGTGTTGTCATTTCTTTTGAAATATTGAAGGCCACCGATGAAGCCAAGCACAGTCGTATTGTTCCTAGTGCCTTTCTGTCAAGAACCTCCCATTCTTCATCCTTCATAGCCACTCGCTATTTTGATTTTCTTCCCAATGGTAGGTACAAATCTTTCTGGTACAGATAGTCCTCCATTTGCATCTTCCATAACTGATAGTTTTGGCCGTTAAGTTTATCGACCCTAAACTTTCCTTCTTCCGCCATCGCTCCCACTCGAACCAGGAACCCTTCTTTCCTGTGAGTTTACAAACCAAATAGACCTTTTGGCTCTGATACCAATTGTTAGAAAACAGGACCGCAGAGCAATAATAGATATATAGTTAAATCAATAAGCAAGATGCAAAACAAATTAAAACAGTACATAGAGACACATATATAACGTGGTTCACCCAAATGATGGGATACATCCACAAAGAAATTTTCCAGTCCTTTTATTTCAGTCTAGAAAGATGAAGGGATATGCCCTATAGCAAAACCGCTGCACTTCCTCTTCACGCTCTCACAGTCTCTCTTCTAGCATAATACAATTCCCACCTCCAGTACAATACAGTACACATATCCAGTACAATTACAATGGAGCATCCTCAAGCCTTATAAAGGCTTAATCACATGCAGTACCATGGGACAATACCATGGGCTACAACAAACCATGTGCCCAAACCATGTGCTAGACCTAACCACCTTTGACTCAATCCCGAGTCAAGGTTAACACATGCAATACCATGGGACAATACCATGGGATACAACAAACCATGTGCCCAAACCATGTGCTAGACCTAACCACCTTTGACTCGATCTCAAGTCAAGGTTAACCCTAACAAATCCATCTAATTTCAAATCTCTAAATGAATTCTTCTCAAAGTTCAAGAACCTGATATATCAGTTGAAGCAATGCAAAGTGAAGAAGGATGAAGATTAGCTCATCCTTGCCATTCTCACAAAGCTCAATGCAGACTACTCAATCTTTGTATCCACCTTCCAAACAGTAAGGCTCACTACTCCAAATTGGAATATGCCCACTCTTAATGCCTTCATCCGATCTCTTATTTATGAGAATGATAAATTGATCGAAATGGGGATCATCCGATCTCCGAAAGATCTAGCTCTAGTTGCAAGAGGAGATAAGGTAGCGAATGATGAAAGAAAGCAAAGAGATGAGTCCCCTGTGAAGAAAGAGTAGTCAAAAGAACCTTCAGGATCGAAGAGAAGCAAGAAGAATGGCGAAGGCAAGGACCTCTGCTCTTACTGTGGAAGGGGATTCCATTCAGAAATCTCCTGTATGAGAAGACAACTTGATGAAATGGCCCTTCTCTTGAAAAAGCAAAACATTTCTGTACCTCATAGCGTAAGCAAGGAAGACTCTGAAGAAGAAGAAGAATACCAAAGGAAAGGACATGCACTGAAGGCTTGCTACACATCAACAACTATCTTCCTCATTGATTCTGGAGCTTCCAACCATATGGCTGCATCCATAGAATCATTCTCTTCTTTTCATTCCTTTGATGGTCCTAGTATTCAGATGGGAATTAACAGTGAAGTCAAAACAAAAGGGAAGGGCTCTATCCAACTTGAACATGGAAGGTTCAAATATGTGCTATTTGTTCCTTCCCTAGCTTCAAACCTATTATCTGTCTATTAGATGACCCATACTAGATCTCCAAAGCGAGTGATCTTTGGTCCTAACTCAGTAGAGATCACAGATATCTCTACTGGGAGAATCATAGCAAAGGGTACTGCAAACATGCTTCAAAAGAATATGAGTTCTCACATTTCATGGCTCCTTCAGAACCAGTGCACTCTCAGCAGCCACTTGCAAAGGAAGGTAAAAACATTGCATCTACTTATTTTACAGCTTCTACTAGTATTACAGATCCATCTATATCAGTTTATGACATTGAGATTCAGGGTGACCTAGATCTAGATTCAGTCCCTACTTCCAAACTGGAAGCTAGGAAGATGACTGGAAACTCACCTGACACTCAGAAAGGAAAGACTCTTGCGCTATGTCATACTATTTTACCTCATTCACAGAGATGCAATAGAATTCCTGTAAGATGCAATATGGGAAGGGCTCAGTCTTACTACATTCAGAAGAATGGATATGATCATACACCTCTTCATTCAGCAAGAGACAAAGATTACATTCCTCCTTCCTCTCATCATCATTTTTGGAGAAGAAAGAGAAGTCTACATGCCAGGCCCTAGAATACCTGTGCACATCACACCATGCATGCTGCTTCACTACCTCACGGAGATGAAGATTGCAGCAACATATTTTCAAGTTTTTCAAACTTGAGACCTTATTCTACCTTCTTAGATAGAGGGAAGGCTTTTTCCCATGTGGTTTTTGCCCCAAATCCTTGTATTAAGAAGTTACTTTATTTTACTTGATGTAATGGGTGACCTATCGTCTTAGTTACCAGGGCCCACAGTTTGTCCAAGTTAGCATTCAGGGGGGGTGTTAGGATTATTAATCCTCCATTGTCCAAATTTGGTCATATGTCTAAATTGGGAGTCATGTCTAAATCAGGAGTCCATCCAGTCTATTTATAGTCATTAACAGCATTGGGTCCACTTGACCTAATTGGGGCACATGTTTCAATTACTAAAGTGTGGGGAACACTAATTGAGGCTCACTACCACTTATTGCACTTGATTGCATAAGTTTAGGAGCATCCTAGATCAATCCCTACAATTTAGGAAGCCACTGGGAGTGCCGTAACCAACCAAGGTCAGTTCACTTCAGTTAATGACTAGTCAAGCTAAGTTAGGAGTCAGTTACATTCAGTTCAAGTCCTCTACATTCAGTTAGCGCTAGGTTTACTTTACTGCACACATGTGGGCTGCATTTCTCACCTACCACAGTCAGCTAACCTTAGTGAACACTGAATGTAACACTTTAGTTGTGTTTTAGAGCTCTAATGAACTCCGGTTATGGGTTAGACAAGGTCAGTTAACCACTGATCCCTCCGATAGTGATTTAGACAAGGTCTTGGTTACCAACAGTCAAGTAGATTCTAATCAATTCAAAATTCCTCATGTGGATTCAAATTTCTTATGGCTATTAAAGCCATTTTACTTCTTTGTAATTGTCATCAAATTAATTTTTGATTAATGAAAGCATTCACAGCTGCAATCCTTTTGCACTGTTTCATTCTTCAATTGCTGAGTAAATTGTGAGATCTTCTTTGTGAGTTGTGTATTTCTCTACAGATCTATATGCTCAAATTTACAGCCGGAAGGTCAAGGGGCCATGGTAACCCAATTTTTTTGTGGTTTTCTTTGTCTAAAGATAGGAAAGTTAGAGGAAATTGGGGGCTTTTTCCCTGGAAAAACTTGTGAGCTATTGTTTGTAATAGGAACTACTTCGTTTTACAATAATAAATTTAAAATTTTGCCTGCTGGAGAAGGTGCTGTGTCAAATGTTCAAATGTGATAAAATGAACAATGTTGAAGGGGAACTAATTTTTTTTTTACTGTGTTTCATTAACTATGAGAGCATTCTAACTTTCTGAACCTATGTTCTTGTCTGAATGTTCTCTGGTATATTTTGTGATAATTTCTACTATGAGTAATTGAGGTTTTAACTGTTGATGAGCTATCTTGTCATGTATAAGTGTATTCATGTTTATGTGTTTGGTTCTAAGAACAACTATCTGTGATTTACCTTAACATGTCGACAGTATTACATTACTCATGAATTAATATTTTTCTCTCTAGAGACAGCTTAGTTAGTATGTATTTTCTAGTTGTGTGTGATTTAGATGCGAGAGAGTCTAAGGCGAGCGGTAAGAACCTGCGCATCACATTGTGACCGCTCCTTGCATTATTTATAAACCTGCATTTTAGATAGGCACTTTCATATCATACATAAAGTCAAAAATACAAAAATATACACGGTGGATCAGGCCTCAACTGGTAAAACCTTTTATTTTTGTTACTTGACCTACGGTAGCCGGACCGCAAATCAGACGGATTCCCTACACCAAAGAGTCACGGGCTAATTGGGAACATTGATTGGGGAGAATCCCTTACTATTGTGGCTTATGAATTTCCATGCCTCAACAGTTTCTAGTGCTATAAGGAGGGCCTCCAGTGCATGGATGGCCGAGGAAACCCGTTTTCCTAAGATTATTCCACTGGTGACAGTTCAGAAGGCAGTTTGTTTCCCAAACCAATTCTTGAAGAGAAAGGTAGAGAACATTTTTATTTTGTGGAAAATAAAGTTGTTAATGATCTAAGAAGACACACTGGGGCATATGTGAAGAAGATTACAGGATTACTGATTATCCCTGAATTCCCTAGAAGAGAATATAAAAGGAAAGATCGTCCTATATTGAAAGACTCTGTGTTGGTTGGAGATTTGGAAGAACTTGTAGAAATAGCCCTACAGGAAGTTGTACAGCCTTTGAATCAAGTAGGCCTAGATACTCCTTATGGTTCTCCTATTCATACTCCTATTCATTCACCACCTCACTCTCCACCTAGACTCATGGCAGGCGTAAACGCAAATCAGCCACCCAACCCATGGAATCCACCACCTGCTCGGAAAGCCAGATCACCTTTAAACCTAACACCTCCTTTGCATGATTTACCTCAATCTTTTGAAAATATGCTACCCAAGTTTGATCGAAATGAGAAGATGTTAGTAGATGACCACTTGCAGAGTTTCTATTTGGAAATAGAAGGATTAAGGGCTGGCGAATATGAGGATGTGGTTTGTAGACTTTTTCCACACACCCTTAAAGGAGTAGCAGTGTCATGGTATTTTGGTTTGCCTACCAATTCTATCCTTGATTGGGATACCTTTGAATGGATTTTTAGAAGTAAATATGCAACCCAAAAAACTCATGTAGCTCTTATGAAAGGACTATGCTCCTTAAAGAAAGAAAGAAAAGAGAAGGTGCATAGTTTCACCCAAAGATTCGGAGCCTATCTTAATAATTTCTTTGAAGTTGACAAACCCTCGAATAAAGTCCTGATCGAATATTATACCTTAGCTCTAGGACCTGAGTTGGCCATGTTTTCCAAAATGAAGGCCAAACCTACACTAGCTGAGACTTATGAGGAAGTGGAAAGAGTAGAGACCGAAAGGGAAAGTATTGAAGACTATCCTGAACAGTTAGGAGAAAAAAATGTCGAGAGGAAAGATTTGTTGTTTACTAAGCCTAAAGAGGAGCAATCACCATATTTCGAGGGAATGGTAAAGATGATGTATAAGCTTTCTAATAGAATCATAGACTTGGAAAAGGAAAAGGAAGCCCAAAATTTCTACAAGCCTTATTACAAGAAAAGGGAAGATAACAATCAATCCCAACCCCCTCCTCACAGCCCTACATCTATGAACTTAACGGAGGCAGGAATGGAAAATTTTTGCACTTTCCACCAACAACCCCATTCTGAAAAGAATTGTCCTCAATGGATAAATTCAATGACATTGGTCATGAATCAACTTTTGGATTCCAAATTAACTAAAGACAACGATGAAGAAGGGAAAGATAACAATAAATCAACAGAAAAGCAGGAGGATGAAGCTATGGTTTTACGGGACTATGTATCATTGTTTGGAAGAAAAGGATCTGAGACATGAGGGCATCCTTGAAACAATTGTAACGATAAGAAGGCAGCAGTTGATTAAGGAAAATAGTCATATGCTCCCAAAGATCAAAAGACTTCAGAAAAATGTTAAGAAATTTCAAAATAGCTCCTCAGACAATAAAATTATGGAGTTTACCATCACCAGTCAAAATCCTAGATAGACCAGCATGCCTACTAATCCCAATGAAGAAAAAATAAATAATGATAGATAGAATCTCACAGAACACAAGATGGATTATGACATTGTGGAGGATATCAAGAAGGTAAGGGCAAAAATATCATTATTTGAAATGTGCAATGTGCTGCAGTAGAAAGAAAAGCTATTGAAAGCACTTGAAGTAGCAGAGGAGAGGCTATTCACTGACAATGAGCCCTGAGAAGAAGAAATTGGTGAAGCAAGTATAAGAGGTAAGCCTAAAATCAAGAATCCACCTTTTCTCCTTACTTTTGAAATTTTCAACCATAACGTGCATAACTGCCTAGTAGATTTGGGGGCATCAGTCAATTTCATGCCGCTATTGGTCTGCGAAAGGATAAATGGACAACCTAAACCATCTACCTGGAGGGTCGTTCAGTTGAACAGAATGAATGTGAAGGTAATTGGAGAAATGTAGGATGATCTCGTTCGCTTATCTTCAAATGATAAGGTGTGTCAAGTCATCGATATTGTGGTGGCTGACATACCGGAAGCTTATGGGCTTGTTTTGAGCAGAGATTGGTCGGCAAAGCTGAACAGAGATTTTTCCTCGAACTGGTCGCATCTGTGGCTTCCATAAAAAGGAATCCCAAATCAAATTAAAGTTTTGAGGGAACCCCACTTGAAACACAATATTACTCAGTTCGAAGAAAAAATGAACCAGTGGATTCTGTTTTGGGAAACTACTTTATTGAGCTAGAACTAGGAAACTATCATGCGAAAGAAGCCAGCGATACATCAGACGCTCATCCTGGTCTCCTTTGGTTTTCACAGGCTAATGAAATCGATTGTAAACTAGTAGACTTAGCTATAGACGTAGATGTTAATTCTTGCACGGTAGTGGTTAGCGATTTTTGGACACTTTTCTTTGATGGTTCTAAAACTTTAGAGGGGTCGGGTGCTGGCTGTGTCCTGATTGACCCTATGAAAAAAAAAATTTCTTTCATGTAGGTTAGATTTTGAATGTACCAATAACACAGCTGAATACGAAGCGTTGGTTCAGGGATTAAGGAAAGCAATTGAATTAAAGGCAAATAATCTGAAAGTGTTTGGAGATTCTGAAATAATTGTAAAACAAATCCGGAATCAAATACATTGCATTTCTCCTCATTTAAATGCTTATCAAAATGAAGTATGGGATTTACTTAAATGTTTTAATGCATTTAACATTGTATCAATTACAAGACTGACGAATGCAGTAGCTGACTTGTTGGCCACATCAACTGTGAGGCTTGTGCCCTCTAATAATCGGTGCTCTATTGAATTGCTTTTCAGGCCCTCAGTTCCATATATGATAACCAATCCACGAGTGTTTGATGATTATCAGCAGATTATAGAATTCTTGACAAATGATGAGGCCTTCAAAGGGGCGATTATTGATGATGAAGAACATTAGGCCGAGCTAAAACTTGATAATTTTATTCCTAAGGGAGTCAAGACTTTAGAACGGATGTTTGATTTAAATGAGAAATCCAGAAGACCAGTGAATGTGAAGACTCATACTTCGTGTCTATAGTTTGAGTTGATTAATTTGGGGACTGAGATGGATCCTAAATATGTGAATCTGGGAAAATGCTACTCCCCAGCTGAAAGGGATAAGTTCATCATTCTTTTCAAGCAATACAAAGATGTTTTTTCCTAGACATATGAAGATCTGAAGACATATGGCACCAATATTATCCAGCATGTTATCCCCATCAAATCTGGAATCAAACCTTATTAGCAGCATTTAAGAAAAATGCATCCAAAATTAGAACCTTTAGTCTAGAGTGAAGTTAAGAAAATATTGGATGCTAGAATTATTTTTAAGGTTAGACACTCCGAATGGGTTTCAAATATGGTACCAGTGCGGAAGAAATATGGAGAAGGGGGATCAACTCTCTGTTATGATTTATCTTTAAAAATTATCAAAGAGTGCCTTCAGAATCTTCGATTCTGAAGGTACTCTCAATTGTAGAAGAGTCAAGTGACATATTAGAAGTTTATGAAAATATATTCATAAACTTGATAATTAGCAGCTATCAGTTTCATAAATTTTATATATAATCAATTCTATAATTAATTAATCTATCTGATCATATATGTTGATTTAATAAATTTAAAAAAAGGATAGTATGTTAATTGGGGTTCAAGGAAAACACATTTTAAATTCATTTGAAGCTGGTTATTGATAAGATATTATAAGTTCTTAAAATCTCTAGAACTAAAGGTGAATTATTAAATTAAAATTCTTATTAAACATAAAAGTTCACATCCCCTATGTAACTTAATATCATATCATTATTTTGTAAAACTTGTGTATATATAGCTAATGAAAAAGCAAATAAATGAGTATCATTATGAAATCTTCATATGTCATAGTTTTATAGCTTTGTATCCTATCAAATTTGATTTGGGATATTAATGGATGGGATTTTGTAAAGTTTAAAACTATATTTCAAAATGAGACTTTATGTATATACATGGCTTAAGTGTTAATTCGGATCATTAGTTAGTTGTATTGCAAAAACATTAGGGTTTACTGTTTTGACACCATATCATCATGTTAATAAACATGACCACCTTTCATGTATAATCTGGAGGAGATCATTGATTGACTGTTTTTATGAGGATACATGACCTATATGCCAAATAAACAACACCTGTTACTTGGATCGCTGCGTTGGCATGAGGATTTGGATAGCACCTTTCGTTTCAATTAATAGCTGTGAATATATTAATGAATCGTATCAGTAGGATTTAATGTTGTATATGACTGATAACCATTCCATTTCGTAACATTGTACGAGCTCATCATGACAAACTGTGTGTAATCAATACCTTGATTTATGATTCATCAATCGAATGATCCCTGATAGGTAGAATTGGTTAAGATTTACAGTTAGTCGTGGTTAGTCATGCATTTGTCATACCAGAACACTGGTTGTAGTATTCATCATCTCTAAATCTGGTTAAAATGGCCAAACTTAGAGCCCTCATCTCTATCAGGTATGAAGCATGTGAGGATTTGACATATCGCATCATGGCTTACACCTGGGTTCCTATCCCTTCCCTCTTCACGACTCCATTCATTTCATTTCGTAATCATGATAGCGGTGAGGAAGCCATGGCTCTGCTTAGTCATTTTGAAATGTCAGGGTCAGAGCTTGTCGAAGCCGATGAGAAAGTTTCCCTGCTATTTGAAAAGATTGGATGGGGGCAATTCTTCAGGAGCTTTAGTGGCCATAACAAAGAGGTGACTAAATAGTTTTCTTTGATTTTGAAAGAAAACATAGTGTAGATTGGTAATTTTAAGTTTATCATTGACGAAGACAAAATCACAGAGGCTACGAAGCTCCAACAAACTGGATAGTGATGGTTCAAAGGTGGGAAAGTGAATAAAAAGAAGTGTCAGTCCTTGTTGTTGCCGTTTCCAGCTAGTGCAAAACTGAAAATTGGGGTTTCGGTTAGGTTTCTGAAGCCAAAGTGGCGAGCATTCTATGAGATCTTGGTCAGGTATGTATCATGCGATGGACGATTCTCTCACCTACATTATTACCACCTACGACTACTGTTAGCATTAAAAGGCTGTAAACTTAATCTACCCTTCTACCTATTTCATAGTCTAAAGAAAATGTCGCATTCGGTTCAAAGTTTCAGCAATACTGATAGAAGTCTATTTCATCATGGTTTAGTCAAAATTATAATACAACATCAACTCTCTCTTATTGGAAAATCGTGGGATGATTTTTTGATTGAATGTCAATTAGGGCCTACTCAATGTTGGTCGAACCCTTCCCCAAATACTTGTAGGAAACGAAAGGCTACTGTAAAATCCGAAGAGGCTGAATCAAAGGATAACGAGCTTCAGGAAGCCAATCTATCCATAAATACTTTTATTAGTAATGATGGGGTCAGGAACGTAGCCCCCTGTTACTCTGAAACTCCCTTGAACCAATCCCCATCTGACAAATGTTGTAGTACACCTACAAAGACAGGGGACAAATTAACCAAAAATGAAGATGTTAATGCTGTTGATTATAAAAACCCTTTGGAGCTGAATACTCCTCATAAACATGGCAGTGAGTCCATGCATAAACTAGAACAACTAGCGCAGGTGTGCTGTGACAGAAGGGGTTTTGAACCAAAAAATCTTATGTTTACTCGAACAAGGAGAATTACTAGAAGCATGAATAATACACCTACAACCTTTGTTTCTATGGCTACTCAACAGAGTACTCAACCAGTGGTTTTCCATCTTGAGGATGAATTTCCACCATTTGTTCCCGAAACTACTCATATTGATGAACCTAATCTTATAAATAATGAAAGTGCAAAATTGGCTAAATACATTTTTGGGTTGGGTAAGGCAGAAGTCACTCCATCATGTATGGACATCTATGGTTCAGGTCCCGAGCCATCTTTCATGAGTTTTCCATCACCTGGTCAAGACATAGACCATCATGATTCTTCTCAAACGGATGAATCATGTCATGATAAAAAGGAGGAAACTCTCCAACAGGTTCTGGATAGGGTATACGAGAGTAAAATTATAGAACTAAAGACTGAACTTAAACAGTGTCAAGCTAATGCAGTTTTGATGGAGGTGGAAAACAATACATTCAGGGAAGAATTGTTAAACTGGATTAATAGGTGGAAGGAAGTAAACATCAAAAAGAACCAATCAATGAAAGGTACAAATCAACATTTACTTGAACAAGTAGAAAAGAAAAAGCTAGTGATCATCAGGCTCAAAGCCAAACTGAGTGGTCGATCTACAAAATAGAACCTGATGATTATTTCCATTTTTAGTTATATGGTTTTTCTCTCTATCAACAGGTAATAAAATCTTTTTTGTGCATGCGTATAAAATCGTAGACTTTACAGGCACACATTTAAATTATGGTCTCTTTTGTTATTTCTATTATAATTGGTTTTTAATAAAATGATTTTGTTTGTTTGAAAATAGGTGGGCATGTCATCACTATCCTCTATAGTTTTAGGATGTTTCTAATATTTGGGATTTCAGTTGGAAGACGTGGATGTTTAGTGAAAACTGGAATTTCGACACAGCCGTAAGTTTGCCAGTTCCTTTAAGCTAGCAAATGTTTCAGGCTAGTTGTTTTTATTGTTATCCTCTAGTGACAAGTGTTTGTTGAAAAGAGTTGATGCTCTTTGATAGCGATAGGACTCCTATAGTCTTGCATATAGCATTTATTGAAAAACTGAATCGAAAGACTAGTAGTATTATATAAGCTAGTAATTTTTAGGGGAAAAAGGGGGAGGTGATTGAAGAAAAACATATTCGAAATATTATTTTGATACTAGTTTTTGTTCCTGGCTGAAGTTTTATCTTTGGAAATGGGATCTGACTGGAAATCTCCAAGTTGATATCGTGATTGGTATTATTTTGGATACTCTTTATATATTTCAATATACAATCTTCTACTTTTAATATTAATGCAGTATACTTGGTTGTGCTTGTGTTTATTAATCATTATTACACTTTGTCAACACAATATTGTATTTGAATTAGTATGTTATTGTGACTGAATTAATCGGTGTTTCTACTGAAAATTCAAGATATAATGATATACATATTTATGTCTGTTTGATCTCATTTTTATGTTTACAATGATTTCATTTTGAACATTATATTTCTTTTCAAATATTTAATGTTGTTCATTAGTTGTTAATTAATTCAAACTTTTTTAGAAAATTTGAAGTAATTGCTTATGTCCATTTCTCTGTTAAGGTAATTTACAGCAGAATGATTTAGAATGTATGGTTTAAATATTGTCATTTAGATCTTACTTATTTATCATTCTGTTCATCATTATATTAATTAATAATTAATATAAATACTCAAATCGCTCTCAGCTGAGATAGGATAGTTAGGATAGTTAAGTTAGTATAAGTATAGTTTATATTTAACAGTTGTTAAATAGTACTTGTATAATTCTTTTTTAAGTAATATTAATAGTCTTTTATATTTCAAATATTAAATATAAAATCCTCAAAATCAAAGACTTTCCTTAAGAAAGCAAGTGTAGGATAATTTAGGTAGTTGAAAACTAATTTTAGGGTTTAGTTAGATAGATGTAACTTTAGGATAGATTTTTATTGAATTTTAGTTTCTCCCTAAGAGAGAAATTCAGTTGGTAGCAGGACCATAACCTGCGATATTTTTCTATTCCAAACACACCGGACGTTGCTTTAAGCTGATTGTGTGGGCATAATCTCCTTATTGGCCTAGGTCTGAAAATTAGGCCAACAAATGGCGCTAGAAGGAGGGCCTGTTAATGATTAATGGCAGGAAAAACTAATGAGAAATTTTTAACCAGCCAACATCCTCCAAAAGTCAGTCGATCACCGTTTATAGAAATTGTTAGGAGCATCCTTGAACGTGATCATATTACATCTCCATTTACTCCTGAACAAAGTACTCAAACTTTGGAAGAATCACGACATATTCTTACAAGAGCATATGCCAATCAACTTGGTGTATCTCTGATAGATTATGGTCTACCTAGGAAACAACGACGTAATCCGCAATTGAACATAGTTAGTCAAGGTTTGCAAGAAGTTGATAGCACTCCACGTTATCAAACTAGAAGTCATCAGAGACAGACTACTCAAACAAAAATTGCTAGAAGACTAACTGCAGAAGGCAGTTTTGATCAGCCACCTTTTTCTCCTGAATCGCCACCCTATAGTCCAAGATCATCAAATTCAGGGAGTTCCTTAAGTTTTGAAAGAAGTCCAATGGCAGGAAACATACATGTAGGAGGATGAAGCAATCCTCCACCTAATCCACCTAATCCACAACTCCCTTGGCTGAGAACAGTTGCTGTAGCTGTCCCTGGTATACAACATCCTTTGCCTAAACACTCAAATAAACTTCTTCCTAAGTTCAACCCAGATGAAAAAGAACCCGTAGAGGTGCATGTAGACAAATTCATGTTAGCTGTTCAAACCTTGAATGTTCAGCATGAAGATGTCGTTTGTCGATTGTTTCCTCTAACTTTTGAAGGAAGAGCCTCTACCTGGTACTTCTGATTAGTACAGGGATCAATCACAAATTGGGGTGAATTTAATAAAGCTTTTTTAGATAAATTTGGGGAAGATAAAACACCTACTCTTTTAGCCCTAGAATTATCTTGAATTAAAATGGAATCTAAAGAAAGAATTAAAGATTTTAACCAGAGGTTTCTAACATTAAAAAATAAAATTCCAGTTGCTTCTCAACCACCCGAGGATATAATTATTGAAAATTATACTTCATCCTTACCAAAATATTCTGGGATGTTTGTTAAGAGAGCAGGGAAAACAACATTAGTAGAGACTTTTGAGGAATCCATTAAAGTCGAGAAGGATTCTATGTCCTATGAACCAGATAGAAGTGGGAAATCTGGTACCTTTCCTCGTAGGAAGGTTGAAAAAATTAATTCAGAAAAAGATAAATCATTTGATGTAGAACAGTTGCAAAATGCTATTCGTTCATTAACCAATGAAGTTGTAGGATTAAAGAAAACCAATTCTGAAGCTTCCTCTTCTAGGGGATATTTTAGAAATCAGTTCAAAAAAAGTCCGAATACAACTAATAAAAAAAATACAACACCTGACATAGCAACAAATGAAGAAATTTTTAATACAATTCTAGCTCTTTTATATTTATCTGAGACTCCTTCGAATCAAGAAATAACAGAAAATGAAGAAGAGTCAGAGGAACCTCAACAAGTTAACGGTCATTTCTGGGACAGTCTTGCAAAGGAATATGAGAGTAAAATCCCACCTACATGACAACATGCCTATAATACTCGTAGTAGAACATTCGCAAACACTCCAGGAGCTTTGTCAAGTTCTACTCATGACAACAACAATTCACAGCCTAATAAACAAACTCAATCTAGCTAGCAGACTCAAACAAACAAAATTACCCAACCCATTCAAAATTCTCCAAAATTAGATTTACAATATGATATAATTGAGGATTTAAAGAAGACACGTGCAAACATTAGTATGTACAATCTTCTTCAAATTTACCCAATGCCTAACAATCATGTTATAAATCCTGCTATGAGTTCAATTATTCCTAATGCAAAACAAAATGTTGCTGCAAACAGTTCTAATAATGATTCAATAGCAACTGATAAAGGAAAAGCAATGGCTGACAAAGCCTCGCTAATAGGTAAGAATTCTAAATCAACCACACCTCCATTCTTACTTACCTTTGATATTTTCAATAGGAATGTTCATAATTGCATGGTAGACTCCGAGGCATCCTCCAATGTGATGCCTTTATTAGTATGCAAAAGGTTTAATGGGAAATATGTTCCATCAAATTCACAAATAACTCAATTGGATAGGACAAATGTGAAGGTTGTGGGGGAAATGAAATATGTCTTAGTTAGGATTGCTTGTAACCCTTCAGTTTATCAAATTATGGATATTGTTGTTGCAGATATTCCTGATGCATATGGGATATTTTTAAGTAGATATTGGTCTCAACAATTGAATGGATTCTTTGCGACGGACTGGTTAACATTATGGTTACCAAAGAATGGAAAGTCAAATCAAATAAATATAAATAGAGAAAGATATATGAAACATACTGTCATAGAACTACATGACCCTAGCGAACCTATTTTATTTTCAGATTGCATTATGGGGAATTATATGTATGAATTGAGATTTGGTAATTTTAAAGCTGAAAATTCTTCCTTTTTTGAAAATAAACAACGATCAGAAATTAGAAATGTGACATCTATTTCTCTTAAATATTCACTCAAGGAAACTATTAATGATGTAGATAATCTCAATATTTTAAATATTATAGAAAGCAAAGTAGTTTTTAATAGTTCTACTTGAACTTTATATTTTGATGGTGTGAAATCTAAAGAAGGAGTCGGAGCTAGTTGTCTGTTGGTAGACCCTAACGGAAATAAAACATGTATAGCTTGTAGGATGGAATTTAATTGTACAAACAATACTGTGAAATATGAAGCTTTAATACAGGGTTTGAAAAAGGCGATTAATTTGGATATCAAAGTATTAATTGCATATGGTGACTCCGAAATTATCGTCAGACAAGTTCGTAACTCCATTCCTTGCCTATCTGAACATTTACAGAGTTATCAACGAGAGGTATGGAACATTATTTCTCATTTTGATACATTTAACATAATTTATGTTCCTAGAAGTCAAAATCAAGAAGCATATTTGTTGGCAAATGTAGCATCAAAGTTAATTCCATCAAAAAATCTTACACCAGATTTCTTTTCAGTTGAACTGATTTTTAGGCCCTCTATACCGGATAATATTTTTAATTGGAGTGTATTCAATAATGATGTGTAGGTGCTGAATTTTTTGATGAGTGAGGATACCTTTAAAGATTCAGCCATAGATGAAGTCACTCATGATGAAAATCTGCGGGATTTTTCAGTAATAAATGATTTTTGTTCAGTTGAAAAAGCTTTTGAAAAGGTAAAACCAGTCCCTAATTCAGTACTAAGATTTGAAAATTTCTTTGATTTATAGGATAAATTTAGATATGTCCCTAATTGTAAAACTAATATCTCTCGAATGAGGTATGAAACCATAAATCTAGGAACAGAACTAAATCCTCAAACTATAAATCTAGGAGTAGATTGCAACCCCGCAGAAAAAAAAGCATTTATAAAATTGTTTAAGGAATTTAAGGATGTCTTTGCTTGGACATAAGATGACTGGAAAACCTTTAACACACAAGTCATGCAACACATAATTCCAATTAAACAGGAGTCAAAACGTTTTCAACAAAAGCTAAGGAAATATCACCCGTCAATAGAAACAACAATTAAGAAGGAGCTAAATAAATTGTTAGTTGCCAAGATTATTTTTCCCATCAGACATACAGAGTGGGTAGCCAACCTAGTTCCAGTCCAGAAGAAAAACAAAGATATTAGGTTATGTGCAGATTTTAGAAATCTGAATAAGTCTTCTGAAAAGGATAATTACCCAGTTCCTCCCATGGAACAAATTCTTCAAAAGGTATCTGGGTATGAGATACTGTCACTCCTTGATGGTTTCTTAGGATACAATCAAATATTAGTATCCCCAGATGATCAATTGAAAACAGCCTTTATAACTCCATGGGGAACATTTGCTTACCGCAAGATGCCCTTTGGGTTAATCAATGCTGGGGCAACTTTTCAGCGAGCAATGGATATTGCTTTTAGAGGCTTAATTAACCATTCAGTAGTTGTCTACTTGGATGACGTTACTGTATATTCTAAACATCGACCTGATCATCTTAATCATATTAGAAAGGTATTTGAACGATGTAGAAAATTTGGAATATCATTAAATCCTAAAAAAAAATATTTGCTATTTCAGAAGTTATTTTACTATGTTGCGTGGTTTCAAAACTTATCCTTCTAGGAAGAAAGAACCCAAGCCTTTTAAAAAATAACTTATCCTTCTGGGAAGAAAGCAATGCAATCATTTCTAGGTAAAATAAATTTTGTTAGGAGATTCATTCCCATTTTCTCTGAAATCATTCATCCTTTGCAGAAAATGATTAAGAAAGATGCTATTTTTAATTGGGGACAAACTGAAAAAGAATCATTTTAGAAAATTTTAGAATCCATTTCAGAAGCTCCTAGCCTTCTAAGCCCAGAATTCAACAAAGATTTCATATTGTATACTTTTGCTTTTGATATTTCATATGCAGCAGTTTTAACCCAATTAAATCAGCAAAATAACGAAGTACCAATCTCCTTTATGAGTTCAAATTTCAAAGGTGCTAAACTTAATTATCATGAAGTTGATAAACAAGCTCTTGCTGTGTTTAAAGCTGTTAAACATTTTCATCCATATTTATTGAAATCTAAAATGAAAATAATAGTGCGTTATTCCTCAGTCAAAAACTTGTTAGTGCAAAAGGACTTAGGTGAAAAAAGAGCACCTTGGATGACAGCCCTTCAAGAGTATGACTTAGAAATTAAACCCTCAATGATAGTCAAAGGTCAAGGATTATGTAAACTAGCTGCTGAAGCTGCTCATTTACCTAATGATAAAGCTGAAACTATCATTGATGAAGTTTTACTTACTAGAGAAATCTATTTTTATCCTCCACCACAGGATTCCTGATATACAGACATAAGAATACTTTTGGAAACTGGAACCGCTCCTGATTACCTAGAACCAAAGAAGAAAAGAGCACTTAGATTGAAATCTGATCCTTATTTATTAATTGATAATGTCCTCTTTCGGAGAAATTCAGATGGAGTATTGCTTCGATGTCTACACCAAGATGAAACGGACGTAATTCTGAGCAAGTTACATTCTGGACCAGCAGGAGGTCATTTTGGTGGAGAAACTACTGTGCATAAAATTATTAGAGCTGGCTATTATTGTCCTACCTTATTTTGAGATTCCTATGCTTTTGTTAGAAAATTCTAGGAGTGTCAACTTGCTGCGGGAAGAGTTAAGAAACCTGCTTTTCCTTTACAACCTGTTTCAGTGGAAAGACCCTTTCAGCAATGGGTTATTAATATAGTAGGACCAATAAATCCTCCGTCATCTAAGCAACATAAATATATAATAACTGCAACTGATTATTTTACTCGCTGGGAAGAAGCTGCACCATTAAGGGTTGTAAATACCAATTAGGTTATATAATTTTTAGAATTCTTTATTATAACAAGATTTGGTATTCCAGATTCCCTCATCTTTGATAATGCTTCATATTTTTCATGAGTTGCGTTAACTAAATTTTCCTTAGAGAAGGGAATAAGAATCAGGTATTCAGCTAACTACCATCCTCATGGAAATGGTTTAGCTGAATCAACAAACAAAAATTTATTGAAAATTCTCAAAAGAACTATTTCAGTTCACCATCGAGATTGGCATATAGAATTAGTCAATGCCCTTTGGGCAGAGAGAGTAACTCCTAAGGCTGCAATAGGTAACTCACCCTTCTTCTTAGTATATGGAACTGAAGCTATTTTACCACCAAATTTATTCTTACCTTCATTGCAGTTAGCTCAGTTTGTTCAAGATGAAGAGTGTCCAGCAATGGAAAAGAGAATTAATACTTTGCTAAAGCTTGAAGAAGAAAGAGAAAAGTCAACACATCACTTTACAAAACACCAACAAATTGTGAATTCTTGGTTTGACCAATCATTTAGTTCCAATCGAGAATTTCAAGTGGGAGACTAAGTTTTAAAATGGGATAAGGTTCATGAAGACAAAGGAGATTATACTAAGTTTCAGAAGCTTTTGCTAGGTCCCTTTGTTATTGTTGAGAAGATATGTCCAAGTAACTTTCGATTACAAACACTTGAAGGTCAGTTCGAAACATTCCTAGTGAATGGACTGATCCTGAAAAAATATTTTTGAGTTATACTTATGAATATGAATAAAAGAATGGTTTTTATTTAGATAAAGAATTTTTTATTGTTTTTAATAAGTTTTAAGATTTTGTTTATATCATTTATA
Source organism: Pseudotsuga menziesii (assembly GCA_001517045.1). NCBI lineage: Eukaryota > Viridiplantae > Streptophyta > Pinopsida > Pinales > Pinaceae > Pseudotsuga > Pseudotsuga menziesii. The sequence goes on along the minus strand of LPNX010147762.1, from coordinate 1,249,233 downwards.
AGTCGAATGAGCAGAGATAACTAGTTCGCCTAGGTCGTCGCCATTTGTTGGCAGCCAGCAACAACCCCTTCATTTTTCATTTGAGATGAAGGGGGATCATCTCTCTTTTATGATTTATCTTTAAAAATTATAAAAGCGTGCCTTTAGAATCTTCGATTCTGAAGGTACTCTCAATTGTAGAAGAGTCAAGTGACATATTAGAAGTTTATGAAAATATATTCATAAACTTGATAATTAGCAGCTATCAATTTCATAAATTTTATATATAATCAATTCTATAATTAATTAATCTATCTGATCATATATGTTGATTTAAGAAATTTTAAAAAAGGATAGTATGTTAATTGGGGTTCAAGGAAAACACATTTTAAATTCATTTGAAGCTGGTTATTGATAAGATATTATAAGTTCTTAAAATCTCTAGAACTAAAGGTGAATTATTAAATTAAAATTCTTATTAAACCTAAAAGTTCACATCCCCTATGTAACTTAATATCATATCATTATTTTGTAAAACTTGTGTATATATAGCTAATGAAAAAGCAAAAAAATGAGTATCATTATGAAATCTTCATATGTCATAGTTTTATAGCTTTGTATCCTATCAAATTCGATTTGGGATATTAATGGATGGGATTTTGTAAAGTTTAAAACTATATTTCAAAATGAGACTTTATGTATATACATGGCTTAAGTGTTAATTTGGATAATTAGTTAGTTGTATTGCAAAAACATTAGGGTTTACTATTTTGACACCATATCATCATGTTAATAAAAACGACCACCTTTCACGTATAATCTGGAGGAGATCATTGATTGACCGTTTTATGAGGATACATGACCTATATGCCAAATAAACAACACCTGTTACTTGGATCGCTGCGTTGGCATGAAGATTTGGCTAACAGCTTTTGTTTTAATTGATAGCTGTGAATATATTAATGAATCCTATCAGTAGGATTTTATGTTGTATATGACTGATAACCATTCCATTTCGTAATGATGTACAAGCTCATCATGACAAACTATGTGTAATCAATGCCTTGATTTATGATTCATCAATCGAATGATCCCTAATAGGTAGAATTGGTTAATATTTACAGTTAGTCGTGGTTAGTCATGCATTTGTCATAGCAGAACACTGGCTGTAGTATTCATCATCTCTAAATCCGGTTAAAATGGCCAAACTTAGAGCCCTCATCTCTGTCAGGCATGCATCATGTGAGGATTTGACATATCGCATCATGTATTACACCTGGGTGCCTATCCCTTCCCTCTTCACGACTCCATTCATTTCATTTCGTAATCAGGATAGCGGTGAGGAAGCCATGGCTCCGCTTAGTTGTTTTGAAATCTCAGGGTCAGAGCTTGTCGAAGCAAATGAGAAAGTTTCCCTGCTATTTGAAAAGATTGGATAGGGGCAGTTCTTCAGGAGCTTTAGTGGCCATAACATAGAGGTGACTAAACAGTTTGCTTTGAGTTTGAAAGAAAACATAGCATAGATTGGGAATTTTAAGTTTATCATTGACGAAGACAAAATTGCAGAGGCTAAGAAGCTCCCACAATCTGGAGAGCGATGGTTCAAAGGTGGGAAAGTGAATAAAAATAAGTGTCAGTCCTTGTTGTTGCCGTTGCCAGCTAGTGCAAAACTGAAAGTTGGGGTTTTGGTTATGTTTCTGAAGCCAGAGTGGTGAGCATTCTATGAGATCTTGGTCAGGTACATATCATGCGATGGACGCTTCTCTCACCTACATTATTATCACCTACGACTACTGTTAGCATTAAAAGGCTGTAAACTTAATCTACCCTTCTACCTATTGCATAGTCTAAAGAAAATGTCACATTCGGTTCAAAGTTTCAGCAATCCTGATAGAAGTCTATTTCATCATGGTTTAGTCAAAATTATAATATAGCATCAACTGTCTCTTATTGGCAAATCGTGGGATGAGTTTTTGATTGAATGTCAATTAGGGCCTACTCAATGTTGGCCGAACCCTTCCCCAAAGACTCGTAGGAAATGAAAGGCTACTGTAAAATCCTAAGAGGTTGAATCAAAAGATAACAAGCTTCAGGAAGCCAATCTACCCATAAATACTAGTATTAGTAATGATGGGGTCAGGAACGTAGCCTCCTATTACTCTGAAACTCCCTTGAACCAATCACCATTTGAAAAATGTTGTAGTACACCTGCAAAGACAGGGGACAAATTAACCAAAAATGAAGATGTTAATTTTGTTGATTAAAAACCCCTTCGGACCTGAATACTTCTCATAAACATGGTAGTGAGTCCATGCATGAACTAGAACAACTAGTGCAGGTGTGCTGTGACAGAAGGGGTTTTGAATCAAAAAATCTTGTGTTTACTCGAACAAGGAGAATTACTAGAAGCATGAATAATACACCTACAACCTCTATTTCTATGGCTACTCAATAGAGTACTCAGCCAGTGGTTGTCCATCTTGAGGACGGTATTCCACCATTTGTTCCCGAAACTACTCAGATTGATGAACCAAGTCTTATAAAGAATGAAAGTGCAAAATTGGCTAAATACATTTCTGTGTTGGGTAAGGCAGAAGTCGCTCCATCGTGTATGGATTCCTATGGTTCAGGTCCCGAGCCATCTTTCATGAGTTTTCCATCACCTGGTAAAGACATAGACCATCATGATTCTTCTCAAATGGATTACTCGTGTCATGATAAAAAGGAGGAAACTCTCGAACAGGTTCTGGACAGGGTATACGAGACTAAAATTATAGAACTGAAGACTGAACTTAAACAGTGTCAAGCTAATGTAGCTTTGATGGAGGTGGAAAAGAAGACGTTCAGGGAAGAATTGTTAAAATGGATTAACAGGTGGAAGGAAGTAAACATCAAAAAGAACCAATCAATGATAGGTACAAATCAACATTTACTTGAACAAGTAGAAAAGCAAAAGCTAGTGATCATCAGGCTCAAAGCCAAACTAGTCGAAGCCAGAAGAGTGGTCGATCTACAAAATAGAACCCGATGATTATTTCCATTTTTAGTTATATGGTTTGTCTATCTCTCAGTAGGTAATAAAATATTTTTTGTGCATGCCTATAAAATCACATATTTTACAGGCACACATTTAAATTATGGTTTCTTTTGTTATTTCTGTTATAATCGGTTTTTAATAAAATGCTTTTGTTTGTTTGAAAACAGGTGGGCATGTCATCGCTATCCTCTACAGTTTTAGGACGTTTCTAATATTCGGGATTTCAGTTGGAAGATGTGGATGTTTAGTGAAGACTGGAATTTCGACACAGCTACGAATTTGCCAGTTCCTTTAAGCCAGCAAATGTTTCAGGCTAGTTGTTTTTATTGTTATCCTCTAGTGACAAGTGTTTGTTGAAAAGAGACGATGCTCTTTGATAGCGATAGGAATCCTATAGTCTTGCATATAGAATTTATTGAAAAACTGAATCGAAAGACTAGTAGTATTATATAAGCTAGTAATTTTTAGGGGGAAAACGGGGAGGTGATTGAAGAAAAACATATTCAAAATATTATTTTGATACTAGTTTTTGTTCCTGGCTGAAGTTTTATCTTTGGAAATGGGATCTGACTGGAAATATCCAAGTTGATATCATGATTGGTATTATTTTGGATACTCTTTATATATTTCAATATACAATCTTCTACTTTTAATATTAATGTAGTATACTTGGTTATGCTTGTGTTTATTAATCAGTATTACAATTTGTCAACACAATATTGTATTTGAATTAGTAGGTTATTGTGACTGAATTAATTGGTGTTTCTACTGAAAATTCAAGATATAATGATATACATATTTATGTCTGTTTGATCTCATTTGTATGTTTACAATGATTTCATTTTGAACATTATATTTCTTTTCAAATATTTAATGTTGTTCATTAGTTGTTAATTAATTCAAACTTTTTCAGAAAATTTGAAGTAATTGCTTATGTCCATTTCTCTGTTAAGGTAATTTACAACAGAATGATTTAGAATGTATGGTTTAAATATTGTCATTTAGATCTTACTTATTTATCATTCTGTTCATCATTATATTAATTAATAATTAATATAAATACTCAAATTTCTCTCAACTGAGATAGGATAGTTAGGATAGTTAAGTTAGTATAAGTATAGTTTATATTTATCAGTTGTTAAATAGTACTTGTATAATTCTTTTTTAGGTAATATTAATAGTCTTTTATATTTAGAATATTAAATATAAAATCCTCAAAATCGAAGACTTTCCTTAAGAAAGCAAGTGTAGGATAATTTAGGTAGTTGAAAACTAATTTTAGGGTTTAGTTAGATAGATATAACTTTAGGATAGATTTTTACTGAATTTTAGTTTCTCCCTAAGAGAAAAATCCAGTTGGTAGTAGGACCATAACCTGCAAGATTTTTCTATTCCAAACACACCAGACACTACTTTAAGTTGATTGTGTGGGCATAATATCCTTGTTGGCCTAGGTCAGAAAATCAGGCCAACAGGACCAGGTGGGGAACTTTTGCTTGCAGAAGGATGCCCTTTGTACTCATAAATGCTGGAGCTACCTTCTAGAGGGCCATGGACATAGATTTCCATGGGCTGATTGGCTGTAGTGCTATAGTATACCTCGATGACGTCATGATATTTTCAAAGAAAATAGAGGAACATGCATTTCATCTAAAGAAGATTTTTGAACACTGCCGAAAATATGGTATCTCCCTAAACCCCAAGAAGTGCGTGTTTTCTGTTATAGAAGGTAAGTTGTTGGGTCACGTGGTTTCTAAGAAGGGGATCTCTGTAGACCTAGAAAGGATCAAAGCCATTGAACAAATTCCCTTTCCCCATAATAAAAAGGGCATGCAATCATTTATGGGGATAATAAACTTCGTGTGAAGGTTTGTGCCAGATTTCTCTCAAATTGTTAAACCTTTGCAGCAAATGGTAAAGCAAGGTGTATAATTCAAGTGGACTGATATAGAGAAGAATGCATTTACTAAGATTAAAACGGTTGTTGCGCACGCACCCTCCCTCAAAAGTCCATATTTTGATAAATATTTTATTCTGTACACTTTCGCATATGATGATTCACTAGTAGCTGTGCTTACCTAGAAGGAAGATGGGGGAGATGAGTTCCCCATATCATTTATGAGAACTAGTGTACAAAGGGCCAAATTGAATTACCCAGCTATAGATAAACAAGCTTACGTAGTGTTCAAAGCAGTGAAACAATTCAGACCATATTTACTGAAGAACCAGACAAAGGTAATAGTTCCACACCCAGCTGTGAGGTCTCTGTTTGTACAAAAGGAGCTAGGAGAAAGGAGAGGCAACTGGGTAACATCTCTATAGGAGTACGACCTTGAATTCAAGCCAGCCTCCATAGTCAGAGGGCAAGGATTATGCAAACTAATGACTGAAAGTAAAGACAATGAAGAACATGACTGGGAAGATGAAGCTGAGTTATAGTTGATGGATGTATGCCCTCTTTTCACAGCTCCTGACTCTTGGTATCGAGACCTTGCGCATTACCTTCAGGTAGGATTGTTACCGGAACATTGGAATTCTAAGCAAAGAAGAGCACTGCGTCTTAAATCAGCCTCATATCAAATTATTGAAGGAATATTATTCAGATAGAATTATGATGGAGTTCTTCTTAGATGCTTAGAGAAAGAAGACGCAAAGAAGGTAATGATAGATTTACATGATGGTCCTGCTGGAGGACATTTCTCCGAAGATACCACCGCTCATAAAATTCTCAGAGCCAGATACTATTGGCCCACACTGTTCAAAGATGCACATGCGCATGTTAGAAAATGCGACATTTGTCAAAGATGTGGTGGAAGACAGGTTAAAGCAGTAGGACCGTTAAAGCCTGTGATGATAACATAACCTTTTGAGCGGTGGGGGATGGATTTCATTGGGGAGATAAAGCTGAATTCTTCTCTGCAACACAAGTATATTCTGACAGCAACTGACTACTTCCCTCGGTGGGTCAAAGCCATTCCATTGCGTAAAGTAAAAGAAGATGCAGTCATGGACTTTTTGCAAGACCATATTATGACCAGGTTTGGAGTTCCAATTTATTTAGTTTTTGATAATGCTACTTACTTTTGCTCGATTATATTAACTGCATTTGCTCATGAGAAAGGAATTAATTTGCATTACTCTGCTAATTACTATCCATAGGGAAATGGTTTAGCTGAATCCATAAACAAGACTCTGATTAGGATTTTGAAAAAGATAGTGATAGAAAATCAGAGGAGTTGGCACTCAGCATTACCAAATGCTCTTTGGGCTGATAGGGTCACCCCCAAGACTTCGTTAGGTGTGTCCCCGCATACCCTTGTTTATGGAAAAGAGGCCATTCTACCCCCCAATATCATGTTACCCTCTTCCATAATCGCTCAAGAATCCAGAGGATAAGATAATGAAGTCTTGCAAATGAGGATATATAATCTTTTGAAGGCAGAAGACTCTAGACCCAAGGCCAGAGAACATTTCAAACAACAATAGGAGGTAGTTAAGAGATGGTTTGATAAACATAAGGCTGGAACAAAAGAATTCGAGGTGGGAGATTTGGTTCTCAAGTGGGACCACCCCCATGATGAGAAAGGAAAACACACGAAATTTCAACAGTTATGGGTAGGTCCTTTCCAGATTGAGGCAAAGCTTGGCCCCTCGACCTAGAAATTGCAATATTTATAGGGGTGGGAAGAGAAATTACCAGTAAATGGTTTAGTTCTATTGTGCTCTTACCCAACAGCCTCGAAAAATTTCATCAAGCAAAATAAAATTTTGCTTGATGAACATTAGAATTTCTCATTTCAAGATATGGAACCAGGAGCTACTGAAATGGTGAAATTTCATTATTTTTATAACCTTGGGAACTATTGTTATTTGGAAAGGTTATTATATTAAAACCATTATTTTTAAATGGATTTGTGTATCAAATTAGGGAATAAGCGTTCTTTGAATTATATTCCTTTCACCATAGCCTGACTTCAACCTTATTTAAACATTTATTATTTGGTATGTTTTTATTTTTGTTTCAATTGCAAATTTAACTAGGTTATGGGACAAGGAAGGCTAATTTTTTTTCGTGCTTGATTCCTTACCAAAAACATGCAAATATTTATCCCCAAGTTTTATTCTCAAATCTTCGAACCATGCATAATCCAACCACAAGTAGGTAATCTTTATTTTCATAATAATTCTTCATACGTGGTTTATATTTCTGCGTTTGATGGTTAGGGCTGATATAATGGACTATGTGATATATGCTTTCCATGTAGCATGCTCATCATTATCGAGGGTTGGAATTATTACACACCAAGGTTTGTGGTTTAACGCCCAAGGTTCTTTGCTTATGGTTAGTTCAATTCGCATCACCATCCCCAAATTCGATCTACCTGATTGAGGGATATTATGTCATCATTCAACACATACAGAACCCTTTCAATGACATTCAATTTCAGTACGAGTGTAGAATCATGTCTTCTTGCTCATTGAACACCTGTAATTCATTCAATTCATGGTTATATTTCGATCACGATGACTGAAGCATGGCTAGGCGAGGTTGTTCTAAAGTCTTCACCCCCTTTTTTCATTATTCGATCACCTCTCTGTGTAATCATTCTTTTTCTCTCATGCCGATTTTATAGGGTTTTTGTGTGAGTTTATCTGTGTCTCCTTGCCTTTATGAAGAAGTCAGATTTCATTGTCTAGGGTTTTTGCTTGGCTTGTGTCCCGAATGGTCTCTCTCCGGCACTCTAGGTTATTGCAGTCTGTTGTATCTTCTCTTTGCACAACTGTGTGCATTCGCACTCATAGTCATGGCCTTGGTTTTTAGGGTTGAACCTGATAATACGAAGCTTTTAGATGAGGATCCAGAAATCCTAGCCAAAGTAGAAGCGATTGGGTGGCTTCCCGTTTTCAGCAAATTCGCAGACTCGAATCCGGAAGTTACCAGGTTGTTTTCCCTCTCGCTGGCTAATGGCAGAGCCAAGGTGGTTGACCTTCAATTCATAGTATATGAGCATACAGTCACCTCGGCCACGGACTTACCTTTAGTAGGTGAATGCTGGTTTAAGTCGAAACAGATGAAATCCACCGAATGGAGGCAAATGCTAAAAAACCCCTGCCAGGAAGTGTCTTTCAGGGCTGGTGTTTCGTGTAAGTATTTTAAAAGGGAATGGAGACCTGTGTTGGAGGTCATTCACAGGTATGTTACTTGCGAGGGTTGTCTTTCTTCTACATATGTTTATCATCTTAGCTTAATGACTATATTTCTTGGTTGGCCTATCAATCTACCTCATTACTTAGTCCAAAGTATGACTAAAATGTTTGCGGCCATCAAGAAAGGGCCTAAAAATATTGGTTGAAGTGTTTTCCACCATGGTCTCATTAGGATGCTAGTGGAAATGGAGCTGTCTAAATGGAACCAGACCTAGGATCATTTTCTTGAGCAAAACGGTTTCATGGCAGTTTGCCACTGCCAATTTGACTGTGCTGAGGAGTGCTCTTGGCATCAGCAGCCTTGTGAAACCCCAACTCCACCTGCACATTACCCTCTACCAAAACCTAATGCTCATGTAAACCCTAGCATCTAGAATTATTTTGGTCCCGCTCGTATGCAAGGTCTCGGCTCTCCCGTGCATCCTAAACGAAAGAGGGAATCTGTAAACCCTTCCCTGGTAACCCTGAACCATGATGATGAACCCTGCGGACAGATGAGTAAGACACCAAGTGTTAGGATTACGGGTAGAGTAACTAGGAGTATGGTGGATAAAGCTAATACTGTTAAGCCCTATGTGAAGGATAGTAAAGACATAGAAATGATTGTATTGGACGATGAGGAGTATGGACCCGTCCCTCATGATTTCGTTGACATGGATCCCGAGCCTGTGACTCACCCGACAGAACATAACCCTCATATTCCTGATATGGATCCCGAAATGGATTCTGTGCTGGATCCTCAAATTAAGGGTCATCCTGTTGAAGGGAATCCAACTGGTTCATACCGATTTAATGAAGCAGTCCACCCACTATTTGTTAATCACTTGCTTGATAAAATACGTCGCATGGAAATAGAAATAAAGGAGGTAGTGGCACTTAATGATTCTGTGAAGGCCAAGAATACGAGATTGCATGAGAACTCTGATTCAGCTGACAAATGCATCCTGCGTTTGAAATGACATAAGAACCTTTTAATCCAGGAAGTTTAGAAATTCCACCGTAAGAATCATAAAAATAAAGAAAGAATTCATGAGTTGAATGCTCAGGTCACTTTAATGTAGCTGAAAGGTCCCTCCCAGGCTCCATTTTCTCAAACACTGGCTAATGGTGTGAACATACAGGTTTACAATACCCCTGCTAGATGATAGCATTTTGAGATACTCACGTTTTGTACAGATGCCTAGAAAATAATTTCAGTTTTTGAAGTATGTAAAAAGAAGCAACAAATTATATGAGGTTATTTTTATTTTTTAGGTATCATTTTAAGTTAAATACTTAGTTATGTGTTTAAGACAATTACCCTCGCGTTTCGTGCTAATTCTTATTATTTTGATATTGTAGATGATTTGGTCGATTTTCCAGATACATCCTCTCTGGATTTTGATGATCACATGTTTCTAGGATTATCTCCGAAGAATTATCAAGGAACCAGTTGAAATTAGTTTCAATTTTGGATATATCGTCTTCCAGGTGTCACCAATCTATTAGTTTCTTCATCATTTTTGGTTTAGCACTATAGTCCAAATATTTTCGATTTCAGGATATCGTAATGTGTAAAGAAAATGACAATTTCATTTGTCATTTTTCTTTTTTAGCTGAAGTCGGTTAAGATTGCAATAGTGTAGATCCCTTTTTCTTGGTAAATTAGAAATATCTCTATATGAGATATAATGTATATAAAGGAGGTAGAGTTCACAGTATAAGGGGGGTCGATGGTTGGTGAAAGGAACTAGGAAGGATCACGTCACTTTGACATTTCTCTGCAACTCAGACAATCTCTTGTTCGTAGTTAAAACATCCTTTGACTGAAGATATCATAAGTATATTTGCAGTATTTTCATTATTGAGGTGTACTTGTAATATCGTTTGATCCTGCTATTTTCTTTTTGCATATTTCCATGTTGCTTCATTTTTCTTTTGAGATAATGTGCAAACGTATTATGTTTAATTGTCGATCTATTCTAGGTTAACTTGTAGATTCGTATCATATATTAAATTTCGATGTTATCGTTTGAATATACATGATATACTATTTCTGTGTTTTATTTTTTTCTTCCTCTGAATTTTTTCTGAAGAATTCAAGATTGTCTACACAGCATTGTTAACTACAAGTTAATTTCTGGATTAATATTATTATTCTCCTAATCATGATAGGGTATATAGAGTATATGTGTGTTAGTGTTTCTTTTATTAACTCTGAAAAACTATATTGAATCCAATCTTCATATTTGCACTCTGTCAAATTTTCATTCAATCTTATTATAGATGTATATGTGTCTATATTGTAAAATTATGTGATTGGTTTAGTCTGTTAACAGTTTCTTTTGTATATTCATAATTGTAATATATATTTAGCTAGAAATTATTTACGTTATTTATTTCCTTTGAATTTGCTCCTGTAATTGGGAGTGATTTAAGAGAAGGCAATGGGGCCTTAATCCCGTCAGAGACAGCTATCTAACGACTGGGTGCAGCCTTTGAATGCTCTTGGATTGGGTTGCCTCTTAGTTTACTATTGTGTTGATATGGCCTGTCAACAATGGCGCTAGAAGTAGGGCCAACCTAAGCGAATGGTTGATGAAAACAATCATGTTCACAACATTAATCAACCCTCTAGTCCTCAATTTACACCACTACCTCGATCGGGTGAATTACAGTCATCATCCCAACCACAAACATTCTAGTCATCACAATTACATGAGACCCTGTTGAACAATACTGTTCACCTTATTCCTTAGTTCAACTCTAGCGCTGCCCATCCACCTGAAGAACTTGATCAGTTCGAATAGGCCATCAACGAATCCCACAGGATTTTAACTAGAGCTTATTCAAATCTCACTGGGATCCAACCCACTGAATTTCCTCTTCCACGGATCAGATGTCCACACACTCTCCATTGTGAATCTACTTCTGAAGAACAATATCAACCTTTAGGTGCCTTCCCTAACCATCAATTCAGACAGTTTCTAACAGGCACTGATCAACCTTCATCCTCTTTAGGACCACTTGCCACAGAAGGGTCTGGTCGACCTCAATCACCGCCACATTCACCTCCTCACATTTTTCAAAGACCACCTTCACCACCTCCATCACTAAGGAAAATGGAAAACCTAAACCCAAACCCCAATGCCAATATGCCATGGTTAGCACAGGATGCAGTCGCTGTTCCAGGTGATCAACATCCTTTACCAAAGCATCCTGAGAAATTGTTGCCCAAATTCAATCCCAAGCTAAATGAGCCTGCAGAAGACCATGTTAAGAAATTCATGCTAGCAGTTCGGCTTTTGAATGTTGAGCACGAATATGTAGTCTGCCGGATTTTCCCTTACACATTTGAGGGCAAAGCCTCGACTTCTTACTTTTCACTTACTGCTGGTTCTATTACCAGTTGGAACGAATTCGACTTGGCCTTCATGAATAAGTTTGGACACGATAAGAATCCAGCCGTGTTGGTTTTGGAATTATCTAGGATCCGTATGGAAACCAAGGAGAAAGTCAAAGACTTTAACCAGAGGTTCCTGACTCTTAGAAACATAATCCCTGCCACTTCAAGGCCTGCTGAATATGTCACTATTGAATTCTATACTTCAGCTTTACCTATGTCTATGGCTATGTTTGTCAGGAGAGCTGCCAAACCCACTCTCACTAAAACCTTTAACGAAGCCATTAAGGTCGAGAAGGACATGTCTGCTATTAAGACAAACCCCAGGGTAGACACGAATTCTGCCTCCTCTTCTCGTAAGAAGAATGAGAATCCTTCCAAAACCACAAATCCTGATAAGAAGGATCAAGACGCACTAGACTTAGATAGCTTGCATAGAGTCATAAAGAAGCTATCCAACGAAATCATTGATCTGAAGAAAAGTACTTTTGAAAGTATTCCAAATAAAGAACCACCCAGGTAGCCTTTTAGAAGACCATTCCAAAATACTGCTGCTAAACAGACCCCACCTTTTGAGACTAGTAACGTAGATGAAATTAATAACTTCCTAAAATTATTGCTCTCAGGATTAGAAACATTAGCTGAAAGTGATACCCAATCTTTAGGACAGAATCTTGAGGATTCCCAAGTTACAAATAATGAAACTGAGCAACAACCTCCTCAAACTATCAGTCACTTCTAGGATACCACATAAATGACTGACGATGAATAGGTTGCTGCTATAAACATCAATCAGCATCAAAACAGTCCTTAGAGGAACCCTCCACAACACTTATAGATGATAGTTTAATTGTCAAAACAACAAACCAACCTTCAAACACTAAGTCTACACCTTCTCTCGATTTAGAGTATGATCCAGTTGAGGATTTGAAGAAACTCAAAGCCAATATTTCTATCTTCAAACTCCTCAAATTGCCTGCTATTCAAGACAAGATTATTCAAGGGGTTTCTCTAAATAAAAACGGCAAAACTTCCTCCACTCAAAATAGTTCTGCTAGTACCAAAGACAATCCAACAAAAGCTTCAGTTAACGCCTCGTCTATAGGTAAGAAATCAGATTCCTCAACTCCTCCTTTTCTGCTCACATTTGAAATCTGCAATCATAAGGTACACAATTGTATGATAGATTCATGGGCTTCAAAAAACGTCATGCCATATTCGGTATGTAAAAAACTTAATACAGTCCTCGTCCCATGTGATACGAATATTGTGCAACTTGACCAATCTAATGTAAAGGTAATAGGAAAGCTTAATGAGGTACTGATAAGATTAGCCTCAAATCCTTAGTTCCATTTCATCATTGACATAATTGTTGCAGATATCCCTTATGCATATGGCTTATTCCTCAGCAGAGATTGGTCTGAAAAATTGAAGGGATATTTTTCAACGGACTGGTCACACTTATGGCTACCTCATAATGGTCACCCAAACAAAATTAGAATTGCTCGAGAGCATTATATGAAGCATATGGTCACCGAACTGGATGACTCAAACGAACCAATGTTATTTGCTGATACTATAATGAGCAATTATATGGTTGATTCCTTTTTTCAAAACTTTGAGGCCGAAACTTCGTGAGTCCAAAATCCAAAACAACAATCCAAAGTGTTTGATTTTACACAGGTTACGGATGAAATTCCAGTTGTAAATACTGTACATTTAGACTTGAATAATGGCCTCTGGTCCCTATACTTTGACGGATCTAAGTTGAAGGAAGGGGCTGGGGCCGGTTTCTTGTTAATAGATACCTACGAAAAAAGGTATTTTGTTGCTTGCAGGTTGGAATTTGAGTGTACTAATAATATTGCTGAATATGAAGCCCTTATTTAAGGGCTGAAAAAGGCAATTGATCTAGGAGCTAAAGCTCTGGTAGTGTTAGGAGATTCTGAAATTATCATTAGACAGGTATGCAACACTATACATTGCATTGCTGGTCATCTAAAAAATTACCAGATAGAGGTGTGGAATTTATTATTATCATTTGAAGCTTTTAATATAAATTCTATTCCTCGTTATTTGAATCAGGAAGGAGATCTGTTAGCGAATGTTGCTTCAAGGTTAATTCCATCTAAAGGGATATTTACTGATTCGTTCTCTGTCGAACTGCTTTTTAGGCCTTCCATACCTGATAATATTGTCAATTGGAGAGTCTTTGACCACGATGAGCAATTAATTGAGTTTTTGACCATGAAGGACACCTTCAAAGATGCAGTCGTCGATGAGATAACTCATGATGAAGATCTGTACAACTTTTCGGTAATTCACAAACCCTGTTCAATTGAAGAATCTCTTAATCAGGTCAGTACTATTCCTAAATTTGTAATTAAACTTGAGAATTTCTATGATTTGAAGTACAAATTTAAAGCTACAAGGAACTGTAAAACCAATAGCTCTACTATGCAATATGAATTCATAAATTTAGGCAACGAACATAATCCTCGATGTGTCAATCTGGGCAGTACATGTACCCCCCAAGAAAAAATAGCCTTCATCCAACTCTTTAATGGGTTTAAAGATATTTTTGCTTGGACATATGATGAGCTCAAGAAATTTGATCCAAACATAATGCAACATGTCATCTCGATGAAACAACAGGATAAACCATTCCAGCAGAAATTAAAAAAAATGCACCCTAGCCTGGAACCGGCTGTTAAGAAAGAGCTTAACAAACTCCTGGATGCCAGAATAATTTTTCCAGTGTGACATACGCAGTGGGTGGCAAATCTCATCCCAGTTAGGAAGAAAAATGGTGAGATTAGGTTATGTGTTGATTTTTGAAATCTAAACAAGGTTTCAAAAAAAGATAATTATCTTGTTCCCCCTATGGAAAAGATCTTGCAACAAGTTTCTGGATCTAAAATGTTCTCACTTTTAGATGGCTTCTCGGGATACAATCAAGTATTAGTATCCAAAACAGATCAGTTGAAAACAACCTTTAGAACCCCTTGGGGAAATTATGCTTACAAGAAAATGCCATTTGGCTTAATTAATGCCAGAGCAATGTTTCAAAGGGCGATGGATATTGCGTTCAGACGCCTAATCAGCCAATCTGATGTCATTTACCTAGACGATGTAACTGTTATTTCGAAAAATAGGGTTGATCACCTAACACATCTTAGGAGGGTTTTTGAACGTTGTAGGAAATATGGGATCTCCCTGTATCCCAAGAAATCTATCTTCGTGGTTACAGAAGGTAAATTATTGGGTTTTGTGGTTTCAAAATAAGGTATCAATATTGACCCTGAATGAACCCAAGCTATATCACATATTTCTATGCCTAAGTCAAAGAAAGCTATGCAATCATTTCTAGGGAAAATAAATTTTGTCTTCAGGTTTATTCCTGGGTTTACTGAGATTGTCAGGCCCCTTCAGAAAATGATTAAGAAAGACGCTGATTTCAAATGATCTGCTGAAGAAAAGCAATCCTTTCACGATATATTAAAATCTATTTCTGAAGCACCCACCTTAACGAGCCCTGACTTCTTCAAACCATTTATTTTGTACACCTTTTCATCCAACTCTTCGTATGCCGCTATTTTAACGCAGAAAAATAAAAAAAACAATGAAGCTCCCATTGCTTTTACAAGTTCTAGTTTCAACGACGCAGAGCTCTATTATCTAGAAGTAGAAAAATAGGACTTTGTTGTGTTTAAGTCAGTAAAACATTTTCTGCCATATTTGCTGAAGTCTCATACCAAGGTTATTATGCCGTATTCCGCAGTCAGAAATCTTTTGGTGCAAAAGGACTTGGGTGAAAAGCGAGCCCATTAGGTTACAGCACTTCAGGAGTATGACCTGGAAATCAAGCCTTTGAAGATCGTGAGAGGATAGGGACTTTGTAAGTTAGCAACCGGATCTTCAGACATGCCAGAATCTGATCTACACTTTCTTGATGAACATCCTCTGTTTGAAAGGGAAGTTGTTCCAATCTCAGCCTCCTCTGATTCCTGGTATCATGACATTAAGTTTTTTCTATTGCATGGAAATGCTCCTGAACATTTATATTCGTGTAGCAAAAGGGTTTTGAGATTAAGATATACCCCTTATCAGCTAATCGATAACGTTCAGTTAAAAAAAAAAAATTCGAAGGGGTTCTCCTTTGTTTTTTAGAAAGAAATGAAGCTGATAGTGTGTTGTCTCAACTACATGCAGGACCAGCTGGGGGACAGTTTGGCGGGGAAACCACTGCACATAAAGTACTCAAAGCTGGATATTACTGGTCTACTTTGTTCAGAGATGCATATGCCTTTGCTAGGAAATGTCAGGAGTGTCAGAGAGTAGACAGAAGACTTAAGAAAGTAGCATTACCTCTCCAGCCTGTTATTGTTGAGGTTCCATTTCAACAATGGGGTTTGGACATTATTGGTCTGATTACACCAGCCTCCTCACAGCAGGACAAGTACAACATGACAACCAACAATTATTTCACCAGATGGGTCAAAGCCATCCCTTTGCGAGTGGTTAACTCAACACAGGTGATATCATTCCTTGACTCTTCTATTGTCACCAGGTTTGGCATTCCACAATCTTTGATCTTTGATAATGCAACCTATTTTTCTTCTTTAGAATTAATAGAATACGCATTGGAAAAGGGTATAAAATTCAAGTATTCAGCTAATTACTATCCTCAAGGTAACGAATTAGCCGAATCCTCCAATAAAAATTTAATCAAGATTCTAAAATGCACAGTGGTTAATCATCATAAAAATTTGCACAAGGCCTTATCAAATGCAGTGTGGGCTAACAGAGTGACTCCCAAAGTTTCCATAGGTAATTCTCCTTTTTTCTTGGTATACAGTAAAGAAGCTATTCTACCTCCCCATCTATTTTTACCCTCTCTACAGCTCTCCCAATCAGTGCAGGAAACAGGATGTTCTGCCATGGAACATCGGATTATTACTCTGCTTAAACTGGAGGAAGAAAGAGAGTTAGCCAGAAAAAAATTTGACCAACACCAGAAGATAGTGAAACGCTGGTTCGATCACAGAAAATCATCTAGTAGAGATTTTGAAGTAGGTGACCTAGTTTTGAAATGGGACAAAGCGCACGAAGAAAGAGGAAATCATACTAAGTTCCAATGCCTGTGGCTGGGACTGTTTATCATTATAGAAAAGCTCGGTCCGAGCACGTTCAGGTTGCAGAAACTGGAGGGAGACATCGAGAACCTTCCGGTAAATGGCCATCTAATCAAAAAATATTTCTGTTGATACCCCTTAGGGGATTATCTTGTACATACCATGTGTTATTTTATCGGTTTGTGGAACTTTTAGTGTGTTCATTTTATTTGTTTGTTTTGAATATCCTCTAGCATCCATTTTCTGTTTTATCTGCATAATTTTTTAGAGTGATTGATTCATTTAATCTCTGGTTAATGACTTTTCACCAAATCTTCTGGTTGACTTACAAATCATGCATCATGATCTTTACTATCCTGAGTATTGCCATGCTTCCCTTAAAAGTTCACTAATAACTATGTTACATCTTGAATAGTGAACGGGTTTTTCACCTTTCTAAATTTTACCAGAAACTCCTAAGTTATATAAATATAAATTAATAAGATCAACCTCCGCAAAGATTTCTCCAAAAGGATTAGGGTAGTATTTGGCAAAGGTTATCTATTCAAGTCTTTTACGCCACCCCCTCTCATTAAGAGAGTTAGAATTTCCTCCCCATCTGCTAAAATAACCTCATTTGAGATTAAATATAACTACAATCTGGCCATGGTTGGATTCGAACATGAAGGTAATCAACTTTTTGAAAAATAATCTGAAGGACAAAGGGTCTCATTACGAGACAGTCTATTCAGGATCATAGATCTGCATTCAGTGACATTGTCGCTTCCGGTCACCAAGCCAGGACAATGGCCCCTGGATAAGACACTAAGGGATAAAAGGTCTCATCGCGAATCAGTTTATTCACTGAAGTGCAGATTGGTGACTGACATGGTTACTACCTGGTTACCAAGCTAGAGCCGTGGCCTTCAGGTATTTTCATTAAAAAAAAACCAATATACATATACATTAATATATATATATATATATATATATATATATATATTGTTAGAATAATCAACCCATAGTTAGCTACCTTATACATTAAATTAATCATTTTTGTCTTATTTTCCTAGTTTCATGATTCCAACTTATGCAAGTTGTCATCTACCTATCCATAGTGGTCAAAATTGCCTATTTTGACTCATGGAGCACTTGGGAAACCTCAAGGAATCAAATCTACTTTATTCCTGGCCTCCTAGGCGCCCTTCTACTTTTTCTGCTTCATTGCTTGCTTTTTCAGTGCTTTAAGGCAATTGGGAAGTTTCACTAGGTGAGGTTAACTAGTTTTTTGACCTCCACATCCTCCACTCTCTTCTCCTATGAAAATAATGTATGAGTTGTCCTTCCATCACCTTTTAGCTTTCCTAAGTGCTTTTTCCAATTCATGAGCTCCTTAGCTGATTTGGAAACTACTTTATGAACATATGGGGGATTTGCTTAATTTTAGTAAGCCTGCTTTTCACTAGATTTGAATTGCCTCCTCATGCATTTGAATCCATTATGTAATTATTTAATGTAGCAGCCTATGTTATTACAGGTTTGGCTATTGTACACTTATTCAATACAGTTTAGTGTTCAGCTCAATATTCAGTCTCTTTTGTGAGTGATTTTGCATGTACAATTGATAATTGTTGTGAGTGTAATTGTTCTATCACTGGGTTCAATTTACACATGGTATTAGAGCCTTTGTAGATCGATTTCTCTCCTTCCAATTTGTTTTGCTGGTTCAACATCAGTGACTGGGAGCCTTCTACTGACAGTCGGGACAATTTCTGAGCTATGGATCAATCTCAGAAGATCATCTTGACTCCCTTCAATTTCTTTGAATGGAAAGCATAGATGGAGATACTGTTGAGAGCGAAAGGCCTCTACATAGTGACTATGGCAACAGAAGTAGAGCCCAATGTAGCTGGAGAGAAGATAAAATGGCACAACAGGAGGGATGAGGCCTATGGTCTCTTGTATCTGAGTATTTCCAGAGACCTCCTTCTCCATCTTGATGGATTGACATCACTGGATGAAGTATGGGAGAAGCTTACTGATATTTTTGGAAAGATAGATGAGATGAGGGGACATCAAATTGAAAAATAACTGATCTCCCTGAGTCCAAATAGCTTTGAATCCATGCAACTCTATTTCTCCAAGTTCAAAGGACTTGTTTTGCAGCTAAAACAACGTGGGATCAAAAAGAAGGATGATCAGCTGGTCTTGGCCATACTCTCGAAGCTTGGCCTTGACTATTCAGTGTTTGTTTTGACCTTCTATGCCACAAAATTGACAGCTTGAACCTGGAAGATGCCTAGCCTTATAGATTTCATGGAATCTCTCACACAAGAACAAGACAAGCTGGTGATGATGGGCACCATCAAACCATTCAAATACCAAGCTTTGGTTGTTGGATATTTGAGGGTGGATTCAAAAAGAAAAAAGAAAGCTAAAAATACACCTGAGCAAAAGAGAGACAAGAACACATCTCTAGAGGAGCCTCAAGATTCCAAGAAGAACTACCAGAAGAAGAAAAACAAAGGAGAAATGAGCAAGTGCGCATACTGCAGTAAGGGCAATCATACTGAGAGCTCCTGCATGAAGAATCAAATATACATGCTGACCCAAATCCTGGAAAAGAATGGCATCTCCCTTCCAGACAACTCAAAGAAGAGGGAAGGAGGATCAAGTTCAGAAGACAGAGAGAGAGTTCATGCATTGGTTGCTAGCACATCAAGCTCACCTAGTTTCATCATTGATTCTGGAGCTTCAAGACATATGGTTTCGACCAAGGAGGAATTCACCTCACTTGACATGTCAAAAGGTCCACCAATAGTATTGGGAGATGACTCTCTCACTAAAAGTTTGGGCAAAGGGAGGATTAATCTTGATCATGGTCAGTTCAGCAATGTGTTGTATGTTCATGGTCTTGCCTCCAATCTCTTATCAGTGTATCATATGAATCACACTGGGTCTCCAAAGAAGGTCATATTCTCCCTTGATGAAGTTGATATCATAGATATCTCAAGTGGTAACGTCATTGCAAAAGGAGTTGCAAATCATACTTCAAAGGTATACATGTTCTCACACTTCCTACCGTACTCAAACCCCTATGCTCTTTTGATTCATGCTAATAAGGTAAGAAAGATTTGGCATGAAAGATTTGGCCACCTAAATTACAAGTATCTTTCTGATCTTAGTGAAAAAGATATGGTCATAGGGTTACGAAAGATAAAATTTTCCGAAGGAATATGCCAAGGTTGTATCTTAGGAAAACACCCAGAGCATAAATTTGAGTGAGCTAGTCATGAGAGAACCTATGCACCCCTCCAGTTGATCCATAGTGATGTTGCTGGCCCATTTCCTCATATGTCCATGATTCAGGACAAATATGCATTGACTTTCATAGATGACTTTTCTAGGTATTGTTGGGTTTACTTCCTGAAACACAAGTCTGAAGTTTTTGGCCTCTTCAAAGTCTTTAAGGCTTTGGTTGAAAACCAGTATGGGAGGAAACTCAAGGTCCTCAGATATGACAATGGTTGTGAGTATGTCAAGTTTGATTTTATTCAATATTGTGCATATCCAGGTATTCAGATGCAGCATTCTATCCATTACACACCACAGAAAAATGGTGTTGCTGAGAGGAAGAACATATCACTGAAGGATATGGAAACATGCATGATGGAGGCCAAAACTTTGCCACCAAAGTACTAGGCTGAAGTTATCAACTGTGCAGCCTATATCCAGAATAGGGTGCCTCATAAACAACTCTATGTTATGACTCCTTTCGAATCATGGAGTGGGCACAAGCCAAATGTGACCCATTTCAGGATTTTTGGCTCAAGGGCTTGGGCTAGAATTCCAACAGAAAAGAGAAAGGATTTGCATCCCCAAATCCAAGAGTGTCTATTTTTTGGGTACTCTAAAGATTCAAAAGTGTACAAGCTGATAAATTTGAGCACAAACAAAGCCTTCATTGAAAGGTGTGTTCAGTTTCAAGAAGAACCCCTAGCAGTAGTGGAAGTTGGAGAAGCCTCTTCACCACCAGATCCTCTAAAAGTAAGTGGAGAGATTGTTGAACGTGCTGATTCTGATATGTATGATAGTGATAAGTTTATTTCAGATCCTAACAGCCCTACAAGGCCAAAATGGGCAGCGAAGACCATTTATGCAGCAGGAGAGCTAGTTGGAAATCCTAATGACCCTAGGAGGACTAGATCTCAATTTGAGAGTGCTCTGTGCAAGAAAGATCCTATGTTTGCTGAGAAATGCTATCTGATGGTGGAATCAGATCCTCATACATATAAATATGCATCAGGAGATCCAATATGGAAAGCATCCATGAAGGAAGATTTCAGCTCACTCCAGAAGAGCAACACTTGGGAGCTAGTGGATCTTCCCCCAGGGAGGAAGCTAGTTCAGTGTAAGTGGGTGTATAAGACAAAAAATTTTGCTGATGGCTCACCTCTAAAGTAAAAGGCCATATTTGTAGTGAAGGGATACTCATAATTTCATGGCATAGATTATAATGAGACCTTTGCACCAGTGGAAAAGATGGACTCCATTAGGCTAGCCTTAGCCATTGCAGCTTCAAAGCAATGGGAGGTACATCACATGGATGTAAAGTCTGCCTTCCTGAATGGAGATCTCACTGAAGAGATATATATGCAGCAGCCTCAAGCATTTGCTACTAACCCATCTCTTGTGTGCAGGTTGAGAAAGTCATTGTATGTGCTAAAGAAAGCCCCCAGGGCTTGGTATGCCAAGATTGATAGCTTCTTGCTATCACTAAATTTTGTTCGGTGCAAATCAGATCCAAATGTCTATTTGAAGTTAATTAATGGTTCATTAATGATCATTGTGTTATATTTTGATGACCTTCTCATTACAGGAAGCTCAAAGGATGATATTGCTTCCTTGAAGGGTGCAATGAACCAAACCTTCTCCATGACAGATTTGGGGCTCTTAAGCCAATTCTTGGGGCTTGAGATTTCTCAAAAAAAAGATGGAATCAAGGTGCACCAGTCCAAGTATGCCTTGTATTTGCTGAAAAAATTCAAAATGAAGGATTGCAAGCCAAGCAAGACTCCTTTCCTTTCAGGAGTGAATATTGAAGAAGCTGATTCTTCACCTATGGTAAACAACACATTGTATAGGCAATTGATTAAATGTTTGTTGTATCATACACATGCTAGACCTGATATTTCTTATGTAGTAAGTGTGGCTTCTAGATACATGGATCAGTCTCATGAGATCCATTGGAAAGCAGCCAAAAGGATCCTTAACTTTGTTCAGGGAACAAGGACACATGGGATCTTCTATAAAGCAAAATATGATCTTGATTTGATTGGGTTTACTGACAGTGATTGGGCAGGTGATAGCACAGATAGAAAGTCCACATCAGGATATGTGTTCATGCTTGTAGAAGGGCTAATCAGCTGGCCAAGCAAGAAACAGAGTTCCATTGCACTCTCATCTACAGAGGCATAGTACAGAGGAGTTGTAAATGCAGCAACTCAATGTTTATGGTTGCAGGGGTTACTTGGAGAGTGTGGCTTCGAATCAGAGTACTCAAATACCATCTACTATGATAACTAGAGTTCCATTCAAATCTGTAATGATCTAGTTCAGAAGCAGAGAACCAAACACATTGAGATCCATATGCACTACATCAGAGAGCTTGTGCATGATGGCACCATTCACCTACTCTTCTGTTCATCTTCAGAACAAGTAGCTGATATGTTCACCAAAGCATTTTGTGAGAAGACCTTCAGCAATCTCAAATCACTGCTAGGGATTGCTGATCATGCTGTGAAGCATGAGTGAAGACAAGATTTTCAAATTTTGTTTTACAGTCCATGTTTAAGGGAGGATTTTCCCATGTGGTTTTTTGCCTCTTTCCTTGTTTAAATGGACATTCAGTATGTAAAGGGTGACTAAGCCTTGTTGCTAGGACATATAATTTTCTGATATATTACTCATAATTCAGGATTAAGGGGGGGTGTTAGAATAATCAACCCATAGTTAGATACCTTAGACATTAAATTAATCATTTTTTGTCTTATTTGCCTAGTTTCATGATTCCACCTTATGCAAGTTATCATCTACCTATCCATAGTGGTAAAAATTGCCTATTTTGACTCATGGAGTGCTTGGGAAACCTCAAGGAATCAAATCTGGTTTATTCCTAGCCTCCTAGGCACCCTTCTATTTTTTCTTCTTTATTGCCTGCTTTTTCAGTGCTTTAAGGCAATTGGGAAAGTTTGACTAGGTGAGGTTAACTAGTTTTTTGTCCTCCACATCCTCCACTCTTTTCTCCTATGAAAAGCATGTATGAGTTGTCCTTCCATCATCTTTTAGCTTTCCTAAGTGCTTTTTCCAATTCGTGACCTCCTTAGCTGATTTGGAAACTACTTTATGCACCTATGGGGGATTTGCTTAATTTTAGTAGGCCTGCTTTTGACTAGATTTGAATTGCCTCCTCATGCATTAGAATCCCTTATGTAATTATTTAATTCAGCAGCCTATGTTATTACAGGGTTGGCTATTGTACTCTTATTCAATACAGTTTAGTGTTCAGCTCCATATTCAGTCTCTTTTGTGAGTGATTTTGCATGTACAATTGATAATTGTTGTGAGTGTAATTGTTCTATAACAGGGTTCAATTTCCACACACACATATATATATAATAATGATCGTGTAAGATTTCAAACTAACCAGAATTGTCTATCTATAGCTGGCAGATGGGATACTGGCACTCTTTGGGATTTGAAGCAACCCTGTCGAGGCTATGGATGCCTGCTGGCAACAGGGCCATTCTTGTGGTATTGAGACTTTATTCTTCAAAACCAAGCCACCTATTGCTTTACTTCATTTGTACTGAATTTTGCGAGAGACCTGGTCTTTATTAAATAAATAATTAAAAGTGTAAATTTATGGTCAGCTTTAGAAATATGGAATCCCTGAATTTGTTTAAGATACAAAATGTTGGTTTCTGTATGATGGTATATATGAAGGATCTAAGATTTTGATTGCATGATTTCAGGCCAAGAAAATAGAGATAACTATTTCTCCCATTCAGTTGCCATCTGTTGTGCCCTTACCCAACAGCCTCGAAAATTTTTGCTTGATGAACATTAGAATTTCTCATTTCAAGATATGGAACCAAGAGCTACTGAAACGGTGAAATTTCATTATTTTTATAACCTTGGGAACTATTGTTATTTGGAAAGATTATTATATTAAAACCATTATTTTTAAATGGATTTGTGTATCAAATTAGGGAATAAGCATTCTTTGATTTATATGCCTTTCACCATAGCCTGACTTCGACCTTATTTAAACATTTATTATTTGGTATGCTTTTATTTTTGTTTCAATTGCAAATTTAACAAGTTTATGGGACAAGGAAGGCTATTTTTTTTTCGCGCTTGATTCCTTACCAAAAACATGCAAATCCTTATCCCCAAGTTTTATTCTCCAATGTTCGAACCATGCGCAATCCAACCACAAGAAGGTAATCTTGATTTTCGTAATAATTCTCCGTACGTGGTTTATATTTCTGCGTTTGATGGTTACGTATGATATAATGGACTATGCGATATATGCTTGCCACGTAGCATGCTCATCATTCTCGAGGGTTGGAATTATTACATAGCAAGGTCTGTGGTTTAACGCCCAAGGTTCTTTGCTTATGGTAAGTTCAATTTGCATCGCCATCCCCAAATCTGGTCCGCCTGATTGAGGGTTGTTATGTCATCATTCAACACGTACAGAACCCTTTCAATGACATTCAATTTTAGTACGAGTGTAGCGTCGTGTCTTCCTGCTCTTTGAACACCTGTACTTCATTTGATTCGTGGTTATATTTTGATCACGCTGACTGAAGCATGGCTAGGCGAGGTTGTTCTGGAGTCTTCACCCCCTTTTTCCATTATTCGATCACCTCTCTGTGTAATCATTCCTGTTCGCTCATGCTGATTTTACAGGGTTTCTGTGTGAGTTTATCCGTGTCTCCTTGCCTTTATGAAGAAGTTAGATTTCATTGTCTAGGGTTTTTGCTTGGCTTGTGTCTCGAATGGTCTCTCTTCGGCGCTCTAGGTTACTGCAGTTTGTTGTATCTTCTCTTTGCACAACTGTCTGCATTCGCACTCATAGTCATGGCCTTGGTTGTCAGGGTTGAACTTGATAATACGAAGATTTTACATGAGGATGTAGAACTCCTAGCCAAAGTAGAAGCGGTTGGGTGGCTTCCCTTTTTCATCAAATTCCCAGACTCGAATTCAGAAGTTACCAGGTTGTTTTCCCTCTCGCTGGCTAATGAGAGAGCCAACGTGGCTGACCTTCAATTCATAGTAGATGAGTGTACAGTCACCTTGGCCACAGACTTACCTTTAGCAGGTGAATGCTGGTTTAAGTCGGAACAGATGAAATCCACCGAATGGAGGAAAATGCTAAAAAACCCCTTCCAGGAAGTGTCTTTCAGGGCTAGTGTTTTGCGTAAGTATTTTAAAAGGGAATAGAGACCTGTGTTGGAGGTCATTCACAGGTATGTTACTTGTGAGGGTCGTCTTTCTTCTACATATGTTTGTCATATTAGGTTAATGACTATATTTCTTGGTCGGCCTATCAATCTACCTCATTACTTAGTCCAAAGTATGACTAAAATGTCTGTGGCCATCAAGAAAGGGCCTAAAAATATTGGCTGAAGTCTTTTCCACCATGGTCTTGTTAGGATGCTAGTGGAAATGGAGCTGTCTAAACGGAACTAGACCTAGGATCATTTTCTTGAGCAAAACGGTTTCATGGAATTTTTCCACTGCCAATTTGACTGCGCTGAGGAGTGCTCTCGACATCAGCAGCCTTGTGAAACCCCAACTCCACCTGCACATTACCCTCTGCGAAACCCTAATGCTCATGTAAACCCTAGCATCCAGAAGAAATGTGCTCCCGCTCCTATGCAAGGTCTCGGCTCTCCTGTGCATCCTAAATGAAAGAGGGAATCCGTAAACCCTTCCCTGGTAACCCTGAACCATGATGATGAACCCTGCGGAAAAATGAGTAAGACACCAAGTGTTAAGATTACGGGCAGAGTAACTAGGAGTATGGTGGCTAAAGCTAATGCTATTAATCCCTCTGTGAAGGATAGTAAAGACATAGAAATGATTGTATTGGATGATGAGGAGTATGGACCCATCCCTCATGATGTCCTTGACGTCGATCCCGAGCCTGTGACTCACCCGGCAGAACATAACCCTCAAATTCCTGATATGTATCCCAAAATGGATTCTGTGCTGGATCCTCAAATTAAGGGTAAGCTTGTTGAAGGGATTCCAGCTGGTTCATACGGATTTAATGAAGCAGACCACCCACTATTCGTCAATCGCTTGCTTGATAAGATACGTCGCATGGAAATAGAAATAAAGGAGGTAGTGGCACTTAATGATTCTGTGAAGGCCGAGAATATGAGATTGCAAGAGAACTCTGATTCAGCTGACAAATGCATCCTGCGTTTGAAACGACATAAGAACCTGTTAATCTGGAAAGTTCAGAAATTCCACCATAAGAATCATAAAAATAAAGAAATAATTCATGAGCAGAATGCTCAGGTCGCCTTAATGCAACTGAAAGGTCCCTCGCAGGCTCCATTTTCTCAAATACCGGCTAATGGTGTGAACATACACGTTTACAATACCCCTACTAGACCATAGCATTTTGAGATACTCATGTTTTGTACAGAGGCCTAGAAAATAATTTTAGGTTTTGAAGTATATAAATAGAAGCAGCAAATGATATGAGGTTATTTTTATTTTCAGGTATCATTTTCAGTTAAATACTTAGTTATGTGTTTAAGATGATTACCCTCGCGTTTCGTGCTAATTCTTATTGTTTTGATATTGCAGATGATTTGGTCAATTTTTCGGATACGTCCTCTCTAGATTTTGATGATCAAATGTTTCTAGGATTATCTCCAAAGAATTATGAAGGAACCAGTTGAAATAAGTTTCAATTGTGGATATATCGTCTTCCAGCTGTCGCCAATCTATTAGTTTCTTCATCATTTTTGGTTTAGCACTATAGTCCGAATCTTTTCGATTTCAAGATATCGTAATGTATAACGAAAATGACAATTTCATTTGTCATTTTTCTTTTTTAGCTGAATTCAGTTAAGATTGCAATAGTGTAGATCCCTTTTTCCTGGTAAATTAGAAATATCTCGATATGAGATCTAATGTATATAAAGGAGGTAGAGTTCACAGTATAAGGGGGGTCGATGGTTGGTGAAAGGAACTAGGTAGGATCACGTCACTTTGACATTTCTCTGCAACTAAGACAATTTCTTGTTCATAGTTACAACATCCTTTGACTGAAGATATCATAAGTATATTTGCAGTATTTTCATTATTGAGGTGTACTTGTAATATTGTTTGATCCTCCTATTTTCTTTTCGCATATTTCCATGTTGCTTCATTTTTCTTTTGAGAAAATGTGCAAACGTATTATGTTTAATTGTCAATCTATTCTGGGTTAACTTGTAGATTCGTATCATATATTAAATTTCGATGTTATTGTTTAAATATACATGATATACTATTTCTGTGTTTAATTCTTTTCTTCCTATGAATTTTTTCTGAAGAATTCGAGATTGTCTACACAGCATTGTTAACTACAAGTTAATTTCTGGATTAATATTATTATGCTCATGATCAAGATAGGGTATATATAGTATATGTGTGTTAGTGTTTCTTTTATTAACTCTAAAAAACTATATTGAATCCAATCTTCATATTTGCACTCTGTCAAATTTTCATTCAATCTTATTATAGATGTATATGTGTCTATATTGTAAAATTATGTGATTGGTTTAGTCTGTTAACAGTTTCTTTTGTATATTCATAAATTTAATATATATTTAGCTAGCAATTATTTATGTTATTTATTTCCTTTGAATCTGCTCCTGTAATTGGGAGTGATTTAAGAGAAGGCAACGGGGCCTTAATCCCGTCAGAAACAGCTATCTAACGACTGGGAGCAGCCTTTGAAAGCTCTTGGATCGTGTTTCCTCTTAGTTGACTATCACACTGATACTGCCTGTCAACAAGTTCTCAAACCTTATTTTTCCTGAGTTTCGTTTTTGTTGTTTTATCTTGTACATAAATAAATTGACTTGGCTGTTTATTTTGATTTATTTTATTTTTGTTTTGTTTTAGATTAGATTTTGACTGATTTCAATAAAAGGAGGAAAACTCTTGGTTGCATGGAGAACATCAGAATTCTGGAATGATTAAAGTTCTTGAGTGTAAGACTGTGTATTATTGTTTTATCTAAAATAATTTCTTCTATTTTAGCAGTTTTCCTGAATGGCTATGAACACATTGAAGTCCTGGTTAATCCTTGTAAAATAAACCAGGATCAAAAGGTCTGGAATACTATTTTGAGGCTCCATCCATCTCACATTTTAAAATGTCCTAGGGAGTGACAACAAAGGGCCCATGGAACGGAAGTAGGGTAAACAATATATGATATATAAATGATCCCATGCCAAGAATTGAATGCCAAAAGGAAGATAAGAGTCAAAAGCTGCTATGAAAGCAATATGTATCAAAACAAAATATTGAACCATATAAGTACTAAATTGCCAAAATTTGCTCTCCGTCCGTGAGCTAAAAGTTGAATACATCTCTCACACAAAAGGACACTATGGATAGAGGAGCCTGAATGAAAATTCAGAAAGAAAGGCATGCAGGAGAACTCATATGCAAAGGACAAAAGTCTAGAAAAGCACAAAAAGTGCAAAATGGCATGGGAATGAGGAACAAATGAATATTTATGCTTACCATATGTTACAATCCTGTGGTGTCCAAGCTGGAAGCTACCTGAAGATAGAGGTAACAAATGAAACTCATCTTCTTGGCCTCAAAAGAGTTATATTGACTTGGAAATATTGGTTTCCATTCTCTTAAATTGGACTATCATCAATGATTAAAAGTACATATATTTGCCATTTGATAAATCCAGACATCTGCAAGAATTCAACATGTTCATTTGTTCTTAAACAGTCTGTTACTTAAGAGGTAAATTGTCTAGATATCTTGGTTCACCGGGTAGTTGCCAATTGTTGCAGTTGCAACTATTTTCCCCAAATTTTTGAAATTTTGTACCCTCCTTCCAATTATTATCTTGCCTAGAATTGTTTGGATGCATGAACCTTGTTTTGTTTTCCCTCTGCTACAAGTTTGGACTATTTTTGAAGTTAACTCTCTTCATGCTTTTCGAAAAATTGCTTATGTCTGAAACTGCTTTACGTGTGGAATTTGGAGTTTGATTTTAAATATTTCCCTTTGATCTATGGTTTTTTTTTATTCTTCTCAGAAGCCTATCTCTCATTGTCACCATTGTTTTAGAGGTGAAACAAACCTTCATCGATTCCCAGCTGAAAGTAACATTCTAGTTTGGTTGTTCATAGGCCATTTAAACTATGCATCAGAGCCTTATTTCCTTATCACTACTACATTTCGACCCAAAATCCGACGGCCGTCATGTCGGATTTTCGACACTTTCCTGTCGGATGTACGACACTTTGATTTTTTCTTAAGCGTCGGAAACTTGGCGTCGGTTATCCGACACTTAAATAACCGTCGCTTAAGCGACACCTACATAACCGTCGCTTAAGAGACACCTACATAACCGTCGCTTAAGCGACGGAATATCCTCGACAGTGGTGAAAGTTTTTTAGAAAAAACGACAGCAAGAACCGTCGGATTTGCGACGGATATCTACAAACGCCGTCGGAAAAGCGACAGTTATAAGTGTCGGATTTGCGACGGCTATCTCAAACGCCGTCGGAAAAGAGACAGTTACAAGTGTCGAAATTGCGACGGATATCTCCAAAACCGTCAGAAATGCGACAGTTTGAAAGCGTCACTTAAGCGACATCTGCTGAAATTTTTTTTTTTTAAAATATTGTGACTGGTGTTGTTAGTTTCTAATCCAATACCTGTTGCACATTTGAACCGAGAGATAAATACAGTACTCGAGCCATGACATCAATCAATGAGTGAAATCACAACCTTCCCTCTCACTCTTCCACTTTAAAGATGCTTGAAGGCATCTATAACATTTGAAAATGCATATGGACTCTTATGTTATAGTGACAGTCGGTGAGCTATCATGTCCAAGCATGTCTGCATGGCGACCTTCCTCTTATTAGTGAGTCCCTGGGATTGAAAGGAAATCCTATAATGAGCTATGAACTCCTTTTCAATCTCTCTTATCTTCATGATTCAACAAGTTGCTGATTTGATGGCTGCAATATTTTCAAAGGCCTATCCTATATAATGGACAGAACTTTGAAAAATTCCTTGTTTGGCTTATTCCTACATTTTAGCCATTGTAGACAGGGACAGAGCTAAGCTCCTTTGCCATGCCTGTTTTCATCCCTTAAGAAAATGTCTGAGTTTGGCACTCTGAGATTGCTACTCATGAGTCATGATAAGGAGATAAGATAGATAGGATAATTATATTAATGTCCAATGAATGACACAATAGTAGGTCAGTGGGACTCAAAAGTACATTCAATGTAAATACATAGTGTAAGTGCAAAAGCCACTCTGACTAAAACTCAAACAAGAGAAAAGAAAGAGCTAACTATCTTGCTAAAAGAGCTTCAAAAATCTACAATACATAGTAGGTGCTGAAATAAAGCTATGACAGGTACAAAAAGAGGATCTTGAGGCATGCTCGAACTAGAGGCCAAGACTGAGAGGGAGAAGAGTGGAGAAGACCGACTCCTCACTCAAGCCATTAGTCTCTATGAAGGGGCTGGTGCATTCTCTGATAATGGCATTTGGAATTGAGAAAGATCATGATGGACTAATGCTCAAAGAGAATTGCAGTGTTTGATTGGGATTCTCCAACTTGTCTTTAATTTCCTTGTGATGCTTTTGCCTCACAATCACAATTTGTTGTCCATACCCCATAAGGATGGCAGTGACCTGATTAATGGCGTCACCCACCAGAAGATCCAACCTTTAGTTTCTTTGAGCCTAGTGAAAAGGTTCCATATTTTTTGGACATTGTTATTGCAACTTAGTTGCTGAAGGCATTATATTTGATAGGAATAGAGTCTTATGCATGCAGATCTTGTCCGCACCCCAAGAGAAAGAGAAGACAATAGTCTGATGGCCAGAGAGTGTAGCCTCTCGAATTACCTATATTGGCCGACCCTCTTGATAATGAGAATACAATGTTCTTTGCTCTGACAACTTGTTTCTATCTGGTCTTTTTGAAACTCCTTTAGTGCCTCTGCAAAATGGACCAAGTATACCAAAGTGCAACCAGATCATTCTTCCTGAAATTTTTGGGGTCACACAGTTCCAACTTGATTTTTTGGTCATTCCGGGACAATTTCTCCCCATCAGGCATCTTGATATGTTGATTTCCTTCTTTGTCAATCAAGGTTTCAACCATGTTATAATCCAATGGTAGACGAATATAATCACCAATCACATGTGAGGACTGATATAGGGCAAGGTATCAGTCAATACAGTATAGCAGTATGAAGACTGTCCAAACAGCAGTATATAAGAACATGCAATGTATGTTTCAAATGTCCAATCTAAATAGCGTAGTTCCAACAATCAACCACTTTCTATCGACAACCAAATGAGAGTAATTTTTAGACTATGTAAGAGTACTAACAGCAGTATGTCAGTTACTTCATTAGCAGCTAGCAACAGTAGTAAGGTAGCTTGATATATGTGAATGATATGAACAGTATGTATTCAACTTCCAAGCACTTTATTCATGCACTAATTACAAACTTTCAGACTGTATATCAACTGTAAATAATTACTTTTTCAGGCTGCATGCAAAGTAGTTTAAGACTTTAAAATTTGATAAAAGGACAGCCAATCAATAGTGAAATAACCAACTTTTGTTTTGTGGTAGGGGTTTGTTTGGTGAAGAGGACTGTCACTTTTGGCAGTCTACAAAAATTTTCAGACATTTATAGCAGCGAAAGAGGGCTATCTAGGGCAGTTTATAGCCTTGGACAGGCCCAAAAAACAAGGGACCAAACCCCTTAGGGAAAGGTCGAGAGTAAAGAGAGGCCTGAGGAATGTTAGGTCGAGTGTATATTGATTTCATTCAACCGAAGTGTGTTGTACATGCACAAGTATGGCAGCCAAGTATGACAGTATAGCAGTAGTAAAGTAGACAGTAATAAAATGTATTAACACCACATTTCGATGTTCTTTTTACCATACTAGATCGTCCATTCAATCATGCATTAAACACAATATGTCAACACTAAACAATTCAACTTCTAAGTCAACAATAGCAACATTTCAAGTACTTATCCATAGTCTGATATATGTATTTTATTAGCAACTGAACACTAGGTAGAAACAATGATTGGAATCAACAATTGTGGACCTAATTAACTCACTTTATGAGCGTATGTATGTAGGTGTTTGGCACTGTTATGGGGTGCACAGGCTGTCATAAAATGATAGGCCTGAAGTGGAATGTTAGAGGTATCTCTAGAGGCTGTCACAACCCATAAGAGGACTATTCTTGGGCCGATGTGGCCTTGGACATGCCCAATAGGAAGGGTCGAGCCTCCAAAAGCATAGGGCAAGGGTTGGGAAGGTCCCAAAAGGTAGTCCAAGCTTGAAAAAGTCTTGGCTGAGGTCTGTACCAAACCTTAAAGGAAGGGCCAAGAGTTTGGAGAGTAGGCCAAGGGTTGGAAAGGATGGAGGAAAGGAAGGCAAGGAGGATGGGAGATAGGGAAAAGGTAGGATAGGAGGAGAGAGTGATTGTTTTGGGGTAGGTTTAGGGATTTTTAGGGTTTATTTAACAAAAATACAGTCCTACATTAACCTAATCCTAACACGAGAATGAAATTATGAACATATGCAAATACAATTGAATTGAAGAAGAGGTAGATGAAGATAAAGCCAAGGCGTTTGAAGGTTTCAACCTAACCCTAGGCCATCAAGGAAGGTGACCAACCTTCCCCTTGAGAGATCTTTTTAGAGTTTGGAAAACTAGGGCTTTCCCTAACAACCACAAGAGCTGGTTAGAGAAACACTAGCTAGGAAAAACTGAAATATCTAAAGCCCAAGTTTCTAGGACTCCCTCTAGGGGACTTCCTTCACAATACCAAGGTGACAAATGCTGATAAGTGACCTAGTTTAGACAAAATGCAACATTAATTGCTACCATTCAATCCACAAACAAGCATCATTCATCAACTTTTAACAAAGAGAAATAAAGAAAAAGACTTTAGATACCTCTTTGTGCATGTGTTAAGCAAACAATCCTAGTATAACC
>LPNX010147762.1:1079109-1211028 GCA_001517045.1 Pseudotsuga menziesii | reverse complement strand
ACTAACATCTGGAATGTTGCTGCAAGAATCACATTCTATGGGTTGGAAGCAAAATTCATATACTATGTGCAAGCATTAACACAATGGATTGCAAATCAAGAAATAAACCCTCCTTGTGGTTGGACTTTCCCAATGAGGAGAGGGACTACACACCAAAGTTATAGGAGATGGAGCATGACAATTGAAGAATATGTTGCAATGTCAATGTGTTGTCGGGTCTCAAAAGATTGGAACCCGAGTTCCAATACAATATATAAAATGTTTGAAACTCAAGATTATAACCATGATGATAGGTCATATCATAAAATAAAAATTAGATCCGTCGCTTAAGCGACACTTAGGAAGATAGCCATCGCTTAAGCGACACTTAGGAAGATAGCCGTCGCTTAAGCGACACTTAGGAAGATATATATTTTTGCGCCGTCGCTTAAGCGACACCTAGGAGAAATGCTGTCGCTTAAGCAACACTTATCCCCACCATTTCAAAAAAAAATTTAATCTTTCTGATTTTTGGCACGGTTAAAAGAAAAAATCCATGCGCCGTCGAAAAAAACCGTCGGATTTTGGATCAAAATCTAGTAGTGTATGGAGCCTCCGTTGCGGAAGCTGAACGATGAGTGTTCTACCGGATAGTTTGGACTTCTCTGATGTCGTGTTGTTATTGTTTTTACTTGTTTTGCATTATTGGAGGTTGGTCGAAGTTGAGTCGGGGTTGTTTGATCTTTGTGAAGCCGCTATTTTGGAAGTGAGACAAGCTTTTTTGGCCACTGCACGACCTTAGGTTTTTTGAACACTTAACATTTTTCATGATGTTTCTGTTCCTTATCGAAAAGTTTATGGTTTTGATTGAACGTTGTAGTCTATTTTCATTCCGCCATTGCGGCTCCTGAGCGAACTAAGTGTCCGCAATATAACTGCTCCGCTCGCCGATGATTTTTCTGGGTTTCTCCATTTCTTCTTTTCACCGCGGGGCCTGTAGTATTTTCATCTTCCACTATTGCAGATGTGTAATGTGCTAACCTACCGATGTTGATGTCATTCCATTCACTGATAGGGAACTTTACCGCCAGA
This sequence comes from Pseudotsuga menziesii, assembly GCA_001517045.1. Classification (NCBI taxonomy): domain Eukaryota; kingdom Viridiplantae; phylum Streptophyta; class Pinopsida; order Pinales; family Pinaceae; genus Pseudotsuga; species Pseudotsuga menziesii. Next base: position 1,209,957 of record LPNX010147762.1, on the reverse strand, counting down.
TGCTTTGGCATTTAGTTATTCTGACTCTGATAGGCTTAACGGTCCTACAAAACTCATTGTCCGTATGAAACCCGTCATTGTGGCTATAAGTAAGACTGTCCGGCCGATGTTTTATTGGTTCAAGCTATCGATAAGGTTTTCCCGTCGTCTTGTGAGTTTCTAACCCTTGTGTGGGAGATAGTGGTTTTTTATTCCTGTTGAGGCTGTCACAACAAGAGCACAGTACAGGGCCTCATCTTGATGATCAATTTTATTCCTAGTGTGGTTTAAGTATTGAAAATATGCAGTCTGAATTAATGATGAATTTTTTGTTCTAATTGCAGACGGACGCAGAAGATTCTTCAGATTACTGCTGTAAGAAGACATAGCTGAAGGATAAGGCTGAGGAACGTTGGATGAAAAGTGATAGGAAGATACATTCTGAGATCAACAAGATCTTAAAGGGGACAAATAAAATACAAAGCAGAATCAATAGCAACAAAGGCCCAGTTTTGGAAAAGGTTCGGCAGTTACAGAGCTGGTCCCGCTATATGAAGTACTCGTAACACTAAAATCCAAAATGTAACGTATTTCCTAAATCATGAGCACTCACAAACTGACAAAATTGTGAGATTAAAACGGTTGGGGAAGCTAGAAGGTCAAGGGGTTTGGGTAACCCAAAGGTTTTGTGGTTTTTTTTTGTATAAAGATAGGAAAGTTAGAGGAAATTGGGGGCTTTTCCCCTGGAAAAACTTGTGAGCTATTGTTTGTAAGAGGAACTACTTTGTTTTACAATAAGAAATTGCAAATTTTGCCTGCTGGAGAAGGTGCTGTGTGGAATGTTCAAATGTGATAAAATGAACAATGTTGAAGAGGAACTATTTTTTTTTTACTGTGTTTCATTAACTATGAGATCATTCTAACTTTCTGAACCTATGTTCTTGTCTGAATGTTCTCTGGTATATTCCGTGATAATTTCCACTATGAGTAATGGAGGTTTTAACTGTTGATGAGCTATCTTGTCATGTATATCTTTATTCATGTTTATGTGTTTGGTTCTAAGAACAGCTATCTGTGATTTACCTTAACATGTGAACAGTATTACATTACTCATGAATTAATATTTTTCTCTCTAGAGGCAGCTTAGTTAGTATGTTTTTTCTAGTTTTGTGTGATTTAGATGTGAGAGAGTCTAAGACGAGAGGTAAGAACATGTGCATCACATTGTGACCTCTCCTTGCATTCTTTATCAACTTGCATTTTAGATAGGAACTTACATATCATACTTAAAGTCAAAAATACAAAAATATACACGGTGGACCAGGCCACAACTGGTAAAACCTTTTATTTTTGTTACTTGACCTACGGTAGTCGGACCGCAAACCGGATGGATTCCCTACACCAAACAATCATGGGCTAATTGGGAACATTGATTGGGGAGAATCCTTTACTGTTGTTGCCTGTGAATTTCCAAACTTCAACAAGTTTGTTTCTCAAATCAGTAATAATCTGATTTGTCTCTTTTTGGTATGTAGATAGTTTCTCTTTCAAAAGTTTTTTTCTTTTCCTACATATTTCAATTTCATCTACAACAGCCATGTATTCAGATTCTATGTCCACTTTAGATTCCTCATCTAAATTTGTTGTTCCTATAAATAGGATTTATTCATCTTCACTCATCTCCTCATATTCACTTTCTTACTTGGAATATAAGTTCTTTTTTTTCTTGAACTTCTTCTTACCCTTATGACAGCAAGATTCTTCAAGGTCACTCTCCTCTTGTTTTAGGTAGGAACACTTATGGGAAAAATGTCCAATCCTTCCATAGTTAAAACATTTCAAAGGTAGAATACCTTTGCATTTTCCAATTCCTTTCTTAAGTTTACTTACAAACAGGGCTTCCTCATCATCTAGATTCTCTATTTGATTTTTGTAAGAGACTTTAAACATTGTTTCTTTCTTGGAGGTTTCATTTAGTCAAGTTCTCATCTCATACACAGTGAGAATTCCATGCAGCTCATCTACTGCCACTTTTTTAAGGTCATCTCGTTCCTCCAGTGTGGAAACCTTTGAGTCATATCTTATTGGTAATGTTCTTAGTATCTTGCTTACCGCTTCTTTTTCTTTCAATCTTCCTCCAAGTCCTCTAATAGCATTAACCACCTCATCTACACAAAGAAGGTATTCCCCAATATTCTCTTCTTCTCTCATTTTAAGGCTTTCAAATTGACTTTTATATGTCTGCAGTTTGGATTCTTTGACCTTAGATGATCCTTCATAGATAATATTCAACTTATCCCAAGCTTGTTTGGCAGAAGTGCATTGCATAACCTTAGTAAACACAATCTCTGCTAATCTTCTCAATATTGCATTTAGGGCTTTGGCATTTCCTTCGTATTGGACTAGTTCTACTGTGTCTATAGGGTACTAGTTTCCTATGTTAAGATCCTTTTCAGTTGCAGCCCAAACCTTACATTCAAGGGACATTAGATGGACCTCATTCTTGCACTCCAGTATGTATAGTTTTCTCTTGTAAATAGTGGAGGTCTGTTAGTGGCCAATCCTTCTTGTTGATCCATAGTGTTTTTATAAGGGATCTACCTTCTAGTGGTTAAACTATGCTGAAGAAACCCGATATGATACCAATTGTTCCTTTATTGGTCAATACTAAGAGGGGGTGAATAAGTATTGTTATCTTTTTACTAATTTAACCACTTTTTAAATCTATCATTAAAACACATAACAACAAGAATACACAAATCATAATTTTAACATGGAAGCCCAAAAGGGTAAACCACCAATACATTCTATTATTGCAAAATTGTTAATTACAAATAGTTTTTCCTGCTGCTATAGACAAGGATGGTATTACACCCTATTTACCAAAAACTATTGGAAGGAGGCTACGACCCCCTATTTTATCAACTACCATTGAAAGGATGCTACAACCCCTTGTTTTATTAGCTCCTTAGTGAAAGGATGCTATGACACCCATTTTTGTCAGATACCACTAACAATATGCTCCTACACCCTATTTACCAGCTTCTACAAGAAGGAGGAAACAACCCCCTACAGTCCTGTTGCCTGCCCTAGCACCATCCTGCCACCCTAATATGTTTTCTATAATATGCTATATTTCTTTTCCCTCCATTCTCAGTCACACCCTGTGGTCTCTAATTCTTGTATAGAAATAAAAAATAAAGAGACATTTTCCTTCCTGCTCAGGCCATTGCTTAAATAATTCTCTGTATTAATATTCTTTCAATAGTTATGCCTCTTGAACCTGAACAAACACACCTTTCACCATTGCTCCCTTTCAGATCTGGTGATCACATCCACCAGAACGTTCGTTTGCATTCTTTCATTGATCCCGCAACTCATATTTCATTTCTGTATCTCAGAATTAGTTTTAGTAGCTTTGTTCAATGTTGTCTGGTGCTTCCACACTCTCCTTCTCCAGATACAACCAGGACCATTGATCTTATGTCCGAATCTATCCGAATCATTGATCTACTCTATATATTTCCTCTTGAAATTGTATTTCTGCACCAAGTTTTTGTTTCAACGATTCCCCATCATTGATATTCATCAGAATTCTCCATGAGTGTCTATATTCAGATTGGGGGATTCATGAGGGAGGATGTGGGAGGTAACATTTCCTCAAATCATATCTTGACTTTCCACAAAATTCCTTCTGCACTTATGAACACCTTTGACATTAATGACAACTATACACTCAACAGAAGATCTATATCAATGAGAGTGAATGGATCACTTCTACAATATGATGTTACTTCAAAAATATACAAATAATTGTTTATCTTTACACAAACAAAATCATTAGAGATAGACAAATCAAAATCCTCTTCATTTTCTAAAACATTCACCGGTAAACTATGCATATAATTTAAATAGAAGAATCATTGGAGAATTTTTGCATAGAATGAAAGGAGAATTTTTCTTCAATAAAAGAGATTCAAATTTATTCTTCTGGATCATCCATATGACAATATGAGATATCATAGCTCTCAAAAACTTCCAGGGCAGCAGGATAAGGAGTCACTCCAAGGAGACTTTCTTCAATTCAATTTGCCTATGTGAAAGATTCTGCTTCTTCTTCATCTTGAACAAATTCATCAGAGAGAATAGAGGAAGATACTTGTGAATAAATAAATCTTGTGGTGTTGGGTGTACTCTCCAAATTTCTATACTGATTGTTATTGTGGTTTCCAAAGGTTCTATCCAATTCATTCAAGAAATCCTTTGGATATTCAACAGAATCAATAAGGTAGTGTAAGCTTGGTAAAAAGGAATCACATATTGTTCAAAAACCTCTATCACCATCATTTAGTTAGTCATTGTCATATTCATAAGACTATTTACCATGTCTAATAGATACCTCATAGAGACCTTGTCTCTTTAGAGTTGAAATCATCTTCAATTTCCATTTTGAATATATTATGAATACAGTAAGAAGAGGAAATGATAATCTCGAATCCATATGAAGTTGTACCTACAAAATATCACTGCAAATACAAAATAAATTTGCACTATGTCAGAATCAATCCTTCCCTCTTAACATGTACACTTTTTTAGATTCTATCACGCCCACACCGTAACTTTGAATGAATCCGAAGTTAGCAAGAAAATATTTGTGGGACTTCTATGGAAACCCAAATGCTTCTGGTGTACAATGGAGAGTAGGAAGACTTGAAGCTTGCATGAGGAGGATTTGACACCATATTAGAATTATTGTGCCATTAGATCTTTTGGAAACAAGGGAAATTAGATTTAATTATTATGCAGTTCAAAGGAATGAATAATACACATTGAGCAAAACAAATCTCACATGAAACAAACAAGTATTTCTAAGTATAATTACAGTATAAACTTCATTAATCCCAACAATATACAATGGTGTTACATAAAGGAGAATTTGAATCATGTGTATAATATTTGAATCTACCAACTCAACATGAATGATTGGATAACTAGAAGTGTCTAAATCACTATCAAAGTTCACTAAGCTAACTCCATATGTCTAAGTTGGTCTGTCCATCAGTTATAATCAATTAAAGTAGTTGAACTTATGTGGTAGGTGAGAATTAGGTGAGAAGTAGTTCCTTCCCACATGAAGCCATGCAATAATGAAAATAATTGAACTGGTGGACATCTAACTAAGTGTTACTGGAGCATATCTTATCTTGGCTAGTTACCAACTACCAACAACTGAAGGAGGTTGGTTCTCACACTCCTAGTGGATCCTAAATTGTAGGGATTGATCTAGGAGGAACAAAAACTAATGCATGAAGGTGCAGTAATTTAAAGTTAACCTCCATCTATGTTCCCCACACTCTAGTGACTGGTATAGGTGGCCCCATTATCCCAAGTGGACCCAATAATAACTAAATAACTCCTAAGTTAGGAAAATATAATCTAATAGACTAGTTTGGAGAAGAGAGTATTATAAATACTAACACATACCTATGTCTTTCATCTTGAACTCTGTAGCAAGTCTCCTCCTTGCATATTTAATGATTTCCTCATTTCCTATCAGAAACAAGTCATCGACATATAAGTGGAGCATCACTAGTCTTCCGTCTTCAACCTTGAGGTAAGATTTGGAATATGATCTACTCTTTGTAAACCTTAATATCATCAGAAATATATCCATCCTTCCATACCATGTCCTCGGTTCTTGTTTCAATCCATTCAAATCCTTATTCATTTTGCACCCATGGGTCTTCTTGTATTGTGTCTCCAATCCCAGTGGTTGTTCCACATACACTTCCTCCTCAACCACACCATTCAATAAATTTGTCTTGACATCCATCTGGTGTATTTTCCATTTCATAACTGCTTCTAGTGCAACTATGGTCCTAATGGAAGTGTACCTTTCCACGGGTACAAATTGCTCTTACTAGTGTATGCCTTCATTCCGTGACAATAATTGTGCTATGAACCTTTCCTTATATTTCTCAATTCTTTCATATAGAACATGATTGATCTCATAGATCCAGTTTGAAGTCATGGAAATCTTATTTTTTGGTCTCAAAACTATCTCCTAGAAATCATTCTTCATGATCGACTAATATTCCTCGATCATGTCATCCTTCCATTCTTTTTTTTTTTTTGTATCCTCTTCATAGGTGGAAGGTTCTCTATCAATGCTATCACATAGTAGGGCCACATAGCTATTGTAGGACTTTTACCTTTTTCTCTCTCTATGTCTTTTTTCTGAAGCACCATACCTTTATGCTTCTCGTATGAGCTCCTTTTCCCATGCTGGTTTCCTCTTGTGGGAGTCCTTCTCGAGGATTGTATCTACCGGTTATTGTTATTCCGCCATGTCATGATATTCATGGTATTCTAGATTATTTTCCAATTTCCATACCTCAGGCTCTCATATTTTCAGGTTCCTCGATCTCTTGAATAGGTGTCCTCTTAAATATGAAGTATGTCGAGTCTTCATTAAAGATTACATCTCTACTGATGTTGATCTTCTTGAATCCTGGGAAGTGTATTCAGCACACGGGGTTAAATAGGAAAGGAAATATCATATCATGTCTACTCCTATTAGGGGTTTGAATACTCCTAAAAAGCTAAAAAATATATTTCCTTGTATTAAGGGGTCAAGGAGGGTTTTTTATTTGACATAGCAATACAAATATTTGGGGTTATTTTATTTAATTGGGATGAGGAATAAAATTCTAAGAGTGGAATCGATGCATATATATAACTTCTTCTTCATATATTTGGAGTCCTCCCATAGACACTTATCTTCCCACCAATTTATCTTATATCTCATACAAGCCTTGTGCCTTATTGGATTCCTCATCAAATCCTTTTGGTGACCTCTTCCTCGAGAACAAGCAGGAACTATGAATTTTTTTGGCTTCAAATGTTAATAGCCATGCTACCCTAGGGAAAATTATAGGAAACAAGTGGAGCCTCAATTATTGCGCTATACTGGAGCCTCGGTTGCTGATTCTTTTAAAATATTAGCTTGTTATATATGTATATGTATATGTATATGTATATGTATGTGTATGTATATATATATATATATATATATATATATATATATATATATATATATCTGTGTGTTTGTGTGTGTGTGAAATAAAATGTTTTGGATATTTTTTTTATGATATTGTTTTTAAAATATTTATGTCAAATAGAGTTTTATGTAATGTTAAGTAAAGTTAAATTTAGAAAATGATTGTATACAAGATGGGAAATTAAGGTAGAGGAAATTTAGCACAATGGATAAGAAATATTTCACTAGGACATAAATTTTTGCCAATGGATTGTTTCATGTTTTTTAAACATATACATTTTTCCATGAATCAAAATTATTTTTTTGATGTAGTTTATTCTTAGTGAAAATCAAGTGTTCACATATTGTCTCCATAAATAGAATACAATGAAATGTACGGAAATCCATTAATGAAAGGGTTTTAATTTTTCATTTTTATGGAGTTAAATTTATTAAGATTATACAAAACATGATCTATCTATGGCTATACTTGTATTTTTATGATATATAATTGGTTGATTGGAAGGTTGTGGTGTGAAATCTATGACATTATCATATTTTCTAAGCATTGAACTCACTATTATACTATCAATATTTTACATTGTTTTTTACATTGATCTCTTCAGTGAGTTTTCTTTTACACATATTTCCTTCCTCTTTACTTTTTCATTGGGTCTTCCACTATCGAACGCTACAAATTGATTAGTCTCCCATGCAATCCTAGTGGGATCATTAGTACCATTATACTATTATTTTATTTAATATATATTTTATTATGCTAAGAAAATTTAGGGCTCCTATTTGTTACAACTTGATAATATGATATAAAGGGGGTATAAAAAATGGGTTGATAAAAATGCATACCTGCAATATTTGGTGAAACTAGGGTTTTCTTAATTGGAAAGGTATATTGGGAGGTGGGTTCAACAATACTAGTTTAGGAGGATTTTTCCAATATTTAGTGAAAATAGGTACATTCTTTAATATCCTACGAATGATCATTCTATGTAACAACTTCATTTTGCGACCCACCCATGATATTCAGTAGGACTTTGATGTATCATTATATACTATGCATATACCCTTCCTCCTAGAAGGATCGAGCTTGGTCCTTTTCTCCCTTGGGATAGGTACATACATCGGGCATACGAATATTCATTAGAGGAAATTTCAACTCAAAATGGACCTCCTAAAATGAATTAATAAAATAATAGTTAAAATAATAAAATAATATTTATTAATTTTGGAGGAAGAAAAGAAAAAAACTACTTTTTTGTTTGTATTTTTGACATATCTCCCCATGTTTTTACTCAAATTTTGATTAGGAGAGCTCATTGGATGCAGAATTAAATTATGCATCCAACGAGTACCCACTTGGAATACTTTTGACAGACCCCACTACCCTAAAAACAAGAAATACCTAGAAAAACAAAATGATCATTTCATTTTTCCAGGTATTTATTGTTTTTGGGGTAGAGGGGTCCATAAAAAGTATGCCGAGTGGGTACTCGTTGGATGTGGAATTTAATTCTGCATCCAACGAGCTCTCCCGATCAAAATTTGAGTAAAAACATGGGGAGATATGTCAAAAATACAAACAAAAAAATAGTTTTTTTTATGATACCTATCCCCAAATTTATATTAAAAAAGTGTTTAAGACCTATACGGTATTTGAAATTTAAAGTAATTTCATTGGCTAACACATGATGACATGGAATTTGAATAAAAGTTAAAAGGCCCATTTTGAGTTGAAATTTTCTCTAATGCTCAGATTGTTGACTTCTGGTTTCTCTCATGAGAAATCCTCTTCAAGAATCTTGTTTTCAAGTACTCTATGAGTAATACAATTTTGTGCATACACAATTGTACTTTCGATCAGAGGTGCATAGGAAGATCCTAGTCATGCAACATCACTTCTTACGCTTCCATGATGGTTCGGTTATTTCATTTTCCAACCCCATTCTGTTGAGGATTGTATGGAGTAATCAAATCCCTCTTAATCCTGGACTCTCTCCATAGTTCCTTGAATTCTTCTGAAGTGAAATATTTACCATTAATTGGCTGTAGAGTCTTGATATTCCTATTGTTTTGGTTCTCGACCAAGGATTTATATTCCTTGAACGTACTGAAAACTTCATTTTTCCCTTTCAAGAAATATATACAAGTATTATGTGAGAAATCATCTATAAAGGAAACATAGTACACATACCCTCTTAATGAGCTAGAAGACATGGGTTTGCATACATGCAAGTGAACTATCTCTAGTATTTGTTAGGCCTTTATCTCTTTATCCGAAAATGTATTCTTTTCATTCGTTCGTTGTGCACATCCTTTGCAAATTCCTTCATGATTTTCTTGGATCTCTTGCATCATATACACTTATTTTCTTGTCATCGGTAGTTCTATGTAATGCACATATGCAAGCCTGCGGTGCCATAGTTCACTTGGTTCAATTGACTCATGAGCCCATTCTTGTTCATGCTGTCCCTTTATCTTGTACAAGCCTCTGTCTTCTTCTCCAATCATTGTTTCATCCTCTATTCTCTTTCCTCTAGGCCACATTAGAACTTGGCTATTGACATATTCAACCCTCATCCCCTTTGCATCTAGTGAATAGATTGAGAGACGATTCTTGTTTAATACAAGAACATATAACACATCCTTCATATTTAAGAATTTCCCAGAGTCAAGCTTGTATGAATCTTCTCCACTCCATTTTGTGGGGTATTGGTAATCATCCTGAAGTTTCACCTTGTGTGGTGACTCATGTTTAGACATATTTATGAATGATTCCTTGTATCCCATCATGTGTTTAGACGCTCCACTATTCACAATCCAATAATTGCTTCCATGTGAGATAGGGAAACTAAGTGCTGATATTATCACATAATCTTGATCTAAATAATCCTTCTCTCTTCTAAATATTTTGTTTTATGGTTCATCGTATTTGAAAACATGAGCATGGTGTCTCCTTTTCTAGATGGGACAATCTCTTTGAAAGTGTGCCTCTTCATCACAAGTATAGCATCAAACATTGGAAGGGTCTCTCTTGGTATTCTTTTGTTTCTTGTCCTTCTTGTTGTTGTGATAAAATTTCTCCTTCTTTTCCTGCTTCTTGAAGTTATTCCTAGTGTGAACTATGAGACCTTGATCTTTAGTTGCTCCTGTCCTCTCTCCTATTCTCACAAGTCGAGCTTATTATTATGCACATTATTCTCGTATTATTCCAAAAGAGATCAATGTCCTTCTTGCACAAATCCCTTGAATGAATGGGTCACATGATCTAGGGATACGGTTCAAGGTAGTCATTACGATTTATCCTTCTTCGACATTCTCTTCAACTGCTTCAAGTTGTAATTTGATTTGAGAAACCCTTGTGAGGTAAGACTGTACAATATCAGAGTTCTATGTCTTCGCATTCTTCAACTGGTTCCTCAAAGTCATCTTCTAGTTGATGTTCTTCCCTTCAAACATGTTTTTCAAAGCATCATATACTTCTTTCAGTGTCCTGAATGAAGACACATGGGGGATGAGCTGATCCTTAATAGAATATGCAATGATTCTCTTGGCCTTAGTTATGATCCTCTTATGAGTTTCCTTATTCTCATCTCCCTCTGGTTCTGTAACTTATTCAGTGATGTACTAATCCAAATCATTTTCTTCAAGGATGAGGATGATTCTGTAATTTCATACCCAAAATTTATCATCCCCTCCTAGCTTGTCCTCAAGCTGAGTATGGTGAATCATGTTTTCAAATGAGAACCTCAAATGGAAATAGAAAATATTTAGGTCTTACTAATTTGAGGTGTTTGACCTAGTTCTGGAGTTGGCTGACCTAGGGTTTGTCAGAGAGACAATAATTTTCCAAACTTGGAGTTTGGGAATTCTGTTTAGATTGAAAGATGTGCCTCCTTGAGGTGAGTTTCTCAACAAGGTCGCTTTCTGATAACTGATGTGGGAAACCTATGAAACGTGATGCCCTAGTTTCTTCTGACACTAGTGACAGGGTCAAAAATGAAACTTCTTCAAATCTAAAACTACTTCCACCAAAGGATTCCCCTTACTGAGGTGATTTATCCTTTCCCTTTTTTCTTAATGATATGTGGAGAGAACACCTTGAACTAGGAAGCCCTAGTTTTCATAATTGTACAATGCCTTCTTTTAGAGAGGCTCTGATTCCATTTTAGTTTGTATTAGATGTTATTAGCTTAATTAGGATATTTTTATGAAATAATAACAAGTACAACAATATGCAATAGATACACAAGACACAAATATTTTCACCGAGGAAACCATAAAGGATAAAACCCCACAAACTTCCTCAGAATAGTACATTCACAAATACCATGTCATAAGATGATCAAAACCAATAATAATAAGTATTCAGAAGCTATCTATATCTCCTCCCTTGTCTCTCTCTCTCTCTCTCTCATGCGAACTTGAGAGTGTGAGGTGTGTATAAATGAGGGAGAGTGCCTCCCTATTTATACATTTCATGTGATTGAAAAAATACATGACTAGGGCTGACTTGTCTCACTAGTAGGACTCACTTCTCCTAGAGAGACTTCAAATACACATTATATGATGTCACACTTGGGACTATCACCCAGAATTACAATGTAGGTTGTACCTCAAGGTATAGAAACAATAAATACACCCCACAAGGAACAAAACAAATATCTAATGGGGGTACAACAATATACAATGATAATATACGTCATATTATATTGTGAAGTTACAAATACATCAACACGATTGCGACACCCTTCGCTATAATATTCCCATTTGAGATATCCGAGATCTCCACTGAGTGAGGCCCAAATACCACTTGATTTGGTGAGCCAGTATGTGTTATCTGATATACAAATAAAATTTTTTATACAAGAGAGATAACATAGAGAACATTTTTGAACTCTACATTTTATATTTTAATAGAACCTATCCTTACAGCCGAGATCTGTGAATCATCCCCCATATGAATGTGAGGTCCTACTGAGAGATCTAGAGAGGTGAATTATTCTTTGGAGTCAACCATGTGTTTGGATTCTCTTGAATCGATTAGATAAGACTTTGAATGAGAGAAACTTTCTTTCAAGGCATGGAAACTCTAAATTTCTTTTGTCTGTTGTCCAGCTTCATATATATTTTTATTTTGTGGAAGGAAAATATTGTTTTGCTCAATGAGCTTTGACAGCTTCTCAATGGTGTTGGAGCAGCAATACATCATTAGTACATAGTTCTGACCTGAGGATAATTTCATTTTCTTTAATGCATTCATATGGTTTAGACCAGGTAAGTTTATTCAACAAGATATCTACATAGTTTGTCTTGTTTACACCTACAATGACACTCCAAATCAGTAAAACAACACATTTGCATTCTTATTAATGATATGAGAGCTCCCATTCCTCTTTTTGTGGATTTTGGGTTGACTAGTGGCGTTAGTAGTGTATTTGGTCCATTTTAGATCTCCTAGGAGCATTTATTGCCACTTTCAGCCTCCCACTCACTTATATCTTCACACCCATGCATTCTTTGGAATCATATATTCCCCAACACACTTCTCCAATGTTCACACCTTTTTTCGTGACTGTTTAGGCTGATTTGGATCTCCATTGGTCCACCTAGGGGGGATTGAGGCTGAATCTCACAATGACACATATACACTGCCAATTCGCCTCTTGAGACTCGCAATTTTTTCCCAATGTATTATAAGTATGTACCATAACATCTACAATATTTACTACAATAATATGATTAGTTATTAGTACCATTCATATGTGTTATTCTAGCTATTTTTTGTCTCTTTGTTGTTCTCTTCCACATTTTGTAAAACAATTAAGTGTGAATATTTATATATATACTAAATATTACTGAGAATAAAATTCTCACATGGTGTCAGAGCTATTTGGAGCTGCAAATAAATCTTGTGAGGTTTGAGTTGTTGTTTAGGGCAAATTTCCATAAAACCTGAGTGTTTTCCTTGGAGGTTTAAAAACATTTTTGTCATAGTTTGCACAAGAAGGATGGATAAAAATCAAGAATGTATTACTCCATTTAATTGTTTTGAATGGAAGGCCAATATGCTCATCCAATTGAGGTCCAAGGGCCTCTATTGGGTCACCATGGGGACTGAACTCGAGCCAAATTTTGTTGTGGAGAAATCTAAGTATTTTAATAGACTTGATGAAGCTTTCAGTATGATCTATATCAATACTTCTCCTCTTTAATATATAAATTATTGCCACAATGAATGAAGTTTGAATCAATTTTGAGTCACTATTCATGAAGACAAATGAAATACGAGGCCATCAGCTTGAGAATGAGCTAATCTCCCTAATCCCATCTCACTACAAGATCATTGAAGAATTCTTTATCAATTTTAAAGTGTGAGTAATTCAGCTAAAACAATGTGGAATAGAGAAGAAACAATATAAACTTATATTGTCCATCCTTTCTAAGTTGGGGCCATGGTATTCTATATATGTTTTGCAATTTCACTATAGTAAGCTTACAACTAGAATATGGACGATGCATATGCTAGCATATTTCATTGACTATTTGAGTCAGGAGTAGGATAAGATCATACAAATCGGTACAATCAAATACAAATATCAATCCCTTATAGGCCCTGTATGAAATCAATCTTCAAGCAAGAAGAAATATTTGAAGCAAAAGGAGAAAGAGAAGAAGCAATCAAGTTCAGAAATCTCCAACTCTATTGATGGGAGATCGAGATCCAGGAGGAGGAGACACAAGAGAGACACTCCCACATGTGTTTTTTGCAGATTTTCAGATATTTAAATATATTTCCTCAGAAATAAGATGGAAATCATGACCAAGCTCCTTCAGGAGAACCATATTGCTCTTCCAGAATTTGCAAAAAGACGAGAGTGCAAGGAAATGGTAAGCCTGAGCATCCATTAAGTGCATTGGTAAGTCCCATTTCTGTTTTATTTGTTTATCATAGCTCTATTTCTGATTAATATTCTAATATATCATAATTTTAATCCTCAATCCTTCATTGGAAGAAACCCCAGTCAATTAACCAAAGCTTTCTCCCAAAACTAGTCATTTTTCACTACTTTTTGATGTGCCTTCTGAAATCCCTTTCCCGATCTAATAAGATATTTACAATTCTTATTCCAAAGATGATATACAATATAATATACATCCCATGAAATTAATTGACTCATTTCACAAACCATTTCATGACCAAAATCCCCGACAACCCTCAAGTTCTACAGTTGGAAAATCTTAAAATTACCTAGTTTCCATCACTATGTCACTTATGTATGTTGCTTTTATGTATTGTATGTATTTGATTGGTCGGAAATAAATATCATTGGCCTTCATTGGATTGCTGTTCCATATGTCTATACTTTATTTTACCACCTATGGTTCAAATATCAAGTCTCCAAATTTTCCACATTCGCTCAATTGCAATTGTGATCTAGTAGCTCACTCTTCTCTCCCTATGGACCCATTCTCTCAGGAGAAATCATAAATTTAATATTTTCAGCTGTATATGACATATATTCTGATATTTTAGGTCCTTATGAGGTTTTTTACAGAGTTATTAAGGTGCTTCATCAAATTGGGAGAAATATTCATGGTTTTATTTATGATATGGAAACTACACATAATGGATATTTTGTTGAATCCTTTGATGTTATTCGGGAAAGAGTTTGCAGAGATATATTTTCCATGGTTGATTATGATGTTATGTCACAATATTCTTGTATAAAAATACATTCTTATGATTCCCCTCCATCATCAAATGATGACCATCAAAGGGCCTCTCCACATGATCCTTGTTTACAGCACTTTGATGCATTGATGCATGATCTTGGCATCCACAACATCTTGACCAAGTCCATCACCAATAAGTTGTTATTTCATCTCATTCAAGTGAATAAGAGGACCTATTTAAAAGCTTTTTTTTTATCTCTGTCATATCCATTTTTGAGGGGAGGTTTTTTCCCATGAGGTTTTCCTCCTTACCTCAGTTACATGGATTAATAAACTTTTGTTGTAAAAGGTGACTTGTGCCTTAGTTTCCAAGGCCTTAATAAATCATTTTGAATAAAATGTACTAATTATGGACTAAGGGGGGGTGTTGGAGCAGTAATACATCCTTAGTAAATAGTTCTGACCTTAGGCTAATTTCATTTTATTTCATACAAATATATCATGTGGTTTAGACTAGGTAAGTTGATTAAGAAATATATATAGTTATTTTGGCATGTTCACACCTAGAACAACACTCCACCTAAGTCAACCAGTACATGTGCACCCTCGTTATTGACATGAGCACTCCCATTCCTCATTTTGTGGAGTTTGGGTTGACTAGGGACACTAGTAGTGTATTTGGTCCATTTTGGCTCTCCTAGGGGAATTTATTGCCACCTTGAGCCTCCCACTCACCTCTATATTCTCACCCATGCATGCATTGGAATCATTCACTCCCCAATACACTTCAATGTTCACACCTTGGTTCATAACTGTTTAGGCTGATTTGGAGCTCCATTAGTCCACCGAGGGGGGATTTATGTCAAATATCACACCATGACACATGTACACTCCCAATTGGCTTCCTGAGCCTCCTAAATTTTTCCCAATGTATTATAAGTATGTACCATAACATCTACATGATGTGCTGTAATAATATGATCAGTTATTAGCACCATTCATATGTGTTATTACATGTATTTTATGTCTCTTTGTTGTTCTCTTGCACATTTTGTCAAATAATTTGAGTGTGAATATTTCTCTAGCTTCTAGATCTCATTGAGAATCAAATTCTAAAAAATGGTTTTCTTGATGAACTGGATCTTTGGATGAAATCCTCTCATACAATAAGAGCACATAGCTTTCTCAAATTTCTTGTTCTTGTTCTTCTTGGAACATGAGGCTCCATCAAAAGGTTTATTATTCTCATTTTAATTAAAAAAATCATTTGTATTCTCCTCCATTTTTTATTCCCTTTATATTGCACTTTCGCATACTCTCCAGGTAATAGGGCCTGATTCTTAGAGAAATTAAGCACTCCCATCTGAATCAATTGATCTTTCTCCTAGATCAATGAATCTGCAAATGAAACTAGAGAAGGAATTTTCCAGTTTGGGATGGATACTCTTATAGAGTGGAATGTTGACACAAATACCGAGAATGTTTATCCAAGATTCCTCAAAATTTATAGTACAAGATGCTTATCCTTCCTCTACATCCCACATTGCTTGCATTACAAGACTAGGGATTTCTATTTTGAGAAGAACTGTTGAAATGTATCTAAGTTGTTGGGATGGAGTGTAATGGGCGCATTCTCCATAATATGTCCTATAATATCATCTTTTTCCAAACAAATATTGAATATTTTCCCATACTTCCTTTGGATTTTTGAGTCCCTCAAGTTGGAACAACAACTCCCTCGAGATGTTGATGCTCATGAAGCCGAAGGCTTCATCTATCCTCTTCAAAAACTTGGATTTCTCAACATACTGATGGGGATCAACTTCTCTTCCCACTTTCATCCTAAATAGGCCTTTGTTGCACAAGGATACCTGCATATCTTTCCTCCAATTAGTGTAATTGAAGGGTGTAATGATCTTGGCTGAAAGAGGAGCTGAATTATCCATTTCACTATATGATGATAACAAAAGATTCAATACCTAAGTAGGTACCTGCAAAATCACTCCAAGGAAACCTCAATTCGTAAAAATTTTCCATTTCAAACCTTTCCACCTCAACATGTGCACTTTTTCACAGTCTGTCACACTTGGATAGCCTTCTCTGGACATAATCTAGAGGGAGAAATGCAATGATTACATGAATTCTGTGGAAACTCAGTTGCTTCTGGTGCAAGCATGGAGGTTTCAAAGGTTTGTTGTGGTCCTGAACATAGGCTCTGATAGTATGTTAAATTTCATACACCATAGACCTATAATCCAAATTGAGAGCTATCTGAAAAGAATGTATGCAATGAAATTATCAAATCAATGTAAAATAAGCAACAAATTCATGACATAAATTTCACACAAATTAGACAAGTATTGCTTAGATTATCATAACATTAATATGAATTAATTAGTTAGTAATATAATGGTAGTACAATAAATAGAATTTAAATACTGTGGATAAGATTCGAATTCACCAACTCAAACTAATTGGTTAGCTATCTCGGAGTGGAAATAATCATAGTTGGAGCTCACGAGTTAACTTCAGATAACCAAGTAATTCAAAAATCAGCTAACTGATGATGGTAGCTGAGGGTAGCTCAATAATGGTGATTACACTCCCATGAATCATGCAAAATAGCACTAATATTACTGATGGTGATCTAACTGATTGTAACATAGGCATAACTGAGCATGACTAATTACTTACCACATCCAACTGAAGGTGATTTCCGGTGGCACTTAGAGTGGGATTTTATAATGTAGGGATTGGTCCCTTGGGATCCTAAACCTATGAAATAAGGTGCAGTAAGTGTAATATGACCCTTAGGTGTGTTCCCCATGTACTTGTCGATGATGATGTCCTTGTAATTTAGGATGAATAACTCAAATAGACTTATGTGGGTAAAGGGAGGATTAATTAATCCTAACACGGGTAAGTGATATCTAGGTACTGAATATGATGTGTGGATAAGAATATATGTATGTGAGGAACCTTAGTGATCAAGCAGATGATACTATGAAAAATTCCAATAATCTTGATAGTAACAAAGAACAATTTGATAGGGTATAGACATATTATATTGAGAGGAATGAATGTATTTCCCACTCTATGTTACTATGATACCTGGGGTCATGGGAGGGTCGTGCTAATACATGTTCCCCATGTTGTTGTGATGATGATGGTCATATTCCTAACAAAATAGGCTAGGTACACCATACAATCGACGCTACCACCCTCAAGTTATTATGTGGTGAGGTTTAGTGAAGATGACATCCATTTCTTTAGTAACAAAGGAATGATAGGGAGGACACATACATAGGTTAGGATGGGAGGATGTGTTGGTTAGTACTTTTGACAGTTGGGTATTCCTTTATTCCTAGTTATTTTTAGTAGGTACCCATATTTGTTTGAGAGGTTAAGTTCATAAGTACAAAAAAAAAGGATATGAAATCATAAACATGATTAACTATTAAATAATTGATAATGTTAAACTAATTATATATATATATATATATATATTATTTCTCTTTCTTCATGTGGGATTACTATTATTAGTTAGTAGGTATGCGGAGGCGGGATGGTGTTTTTTATAGTGCATATATGATATGTGCATACGTTAGCCACACATGCACACCTTGTACATGTATAGTAGTATTAGTGTACAACATACTTGTCATGCTTGAATAATGGTAAAAAATGCCATAGATAACTCTATTATAGATATATTAGTCAACTTTGGTAATGAATGGCTAAGTTGTTAATGTGTAAACTAAGTGAATTAGTTAGTGTATGCAAAGACTATGATAAACCTTTAACATAGTTGTTGTCGACTGAAGGTGTTGCCATTATGAGGTGTCAAATATAGGACATTACCACTTGAGAATTGTATTGTTTAATTATTAATCTTATTAACTAACCCATTAAGAGTACCTTGTTTATCAATACAAAGATACTATGTTTATACTAGGTTACTTATCGATTAAAGAAATAAATGTTGTTGTTAACATTCACCATTAATAGTAATAATAATAATAATAGTTATTATTATTATTAGTTTAATATAATATTAATAATATTATAACTATTGTTGGATATGATTAAATGAATTATTAACTATCCAAATTTTTTTAAATGGTTCGAAAAATATATTTATTATTATTATTAGTGGTTTAACCAAATGAAATGAGATAGTGTAACTTAATATTGTTATATTATCCAATTGAAATGATTATTCAATTTTTATTTGAAAAATAAAACATTACGATTGAATCAAAATAGAACATAAATGTCCTCTCCATGAAAAGTCAAGATATTTATTATGATATCTAAAGCATTTAAATACTGAAACGATGCATTGAATTACTATTAAATGAATAGTTATGTAAACAAGCAAGGAATAATAATGATTTTAATAAATAAACAATAAAAGTCAAATCAAAGAGTACCAACTTAATTAGCTTTAAAGTATTTAACTACTCGAGGGAACCATGAATTGCATAACCACATTGAATAATTCTTTTATCTTGAATAGAGTAAGGGTATTAATGATTGATATTCCTGAATCATTATGGGGAGGGATATGGACTAAGAATGGAGGAAGGAGGAGGAAAATCGGTACTAAGGGAAGCTCTCACGGAGGAGAAGGGGTTGGTTTTTATTTTGTGGATAATAGGACCTAGTAAATTTATGAGAAAGGAGGAATAACTAGGAGGGGGTTAACTCAAGGATTTGAGGAGGTGAAAAACTCAAAGGAAATGGGAAATTGCACTATGAATGGAAAGATATTGAATGAAGGAAAGCTATTGTTTGGATTATCGGATTGAGGGATCGATGGTTAGGGAACTAGTTGGTTTCCTGAGGTTATAATGACAAGCTAGTTGGTAGGGTGGTTTATTAGTTTGGTCACTCTTGGTCAAAAGGGAACTTCAGGATTGGTCAAAACGAGCTACATACAAGAAATACCTACAACCATACATTAACCAAATATTCTACTTGTAAAAGTTTGATTATTCATTTACATTTATAAGTGATAATGTAGAAATAAATCATATATGAAAAATTTCTTATGAAAAAAAATATTAGTTATGTTGTAATTATTTCATTATAGAAAATTCTAGAATGCTATGATAGGAATGTGAATAGAAAACAAACATAAACTAAAACATAACTTGATGCAAAACAAAACTTGAATTTTTATTAAGCCAATATCGAAAGGAGCTCTTGAAAATTTAACTTGATGAAGTGATTGAAATAGTTCCATCTTGGAAGGAAGACAGCTACATGTATTGATTCAAGGATTACGATAAAGTATTGATTTCCATTACCAAGTATGGATGACTTGATTGATTTCTTGAGTGGAGTGAAATAATTCATCAACACTGACTTGAAGAGTGGATACCACTAGATATAGATAAGAGAAGGTGATGAATGGAAGACAAATTTCAAGATGAAGGAAGGACTATATGAATGGTTGTTTATGCCATTTGGTCTCACAAATGCACCATGTACATTAATGAGGATGATGAATGAAGTGATAAAGCTATTTTATCCCAATTCATTGTGGCATATCTAGACAACATATTGATCTTCAATAGGAGTAAGGAAGAAAACTTGCCACACATTTAACAAGTCCTACGGAGGCTGAATCAGGAAAAGTTGCTCCTGAACATGCAAAAGGAGTTTGTATACCTAGGATTTGCAATTTCCATAGAAGGAATGAAGATGGAACCTGAAAAGGTGAAGGTGATTATAGAGTGTCCCGAGCTGATGAATGAAACATAAGTGATCAGTTTTCATGGAATTTCTAGTCTCTACCACAAGTTCATCAAGGATTTAAGTTGAGTGTGTGAAGCATTGAAAGTTTCCATGAAGAATGGCGAATTCCATTGGACAAAATTTTCCCAATGAGATTTTTAAAAGATGAAGAAAAATGTGACGGAGATCCCAGTTCTAGCCCTTCTATACTTTGAAAATGTATTTCAAGTAAATAATGATTCATGTTGAGCCAGGAAGTTCAACTGATCACATTCATTAGTGAGACGTTAGAGGAAGTCAAGCATAAATATTTGTTCTATGACTAGGATTTCTATGCAATCATCCTAGCACTAAATAGATGGAGCCACTACTTGTTTCCAAAGGAATTTGTGTTGTATACCGACCATCAAGCTCTAAGATACTTGAACACTCATAAAAAATTGAATCATAGGTACATGAAATTGGTCGAGTTCATGCAAATTTATACCCTTGTATTGAACCACAAGTCATGAAAAATGAAGAGGGTAGCCAACATCTTGAATCGAAGAGTCACCTTGTTGGACACTGTAATTTCCCCAAAATTAGAAAATAAAATAAAATTTGTAGGCTAGTTAAATACTACCTATTTTGGACATTAATTCATCTTCTGCAGAATATCTCAGTCATTGTTTACTAAGTTGAAGAGTCGTAAGTTGTCCTTACCTTTCTATTTTTTTCCTATGAAATGTTGATGTAATTATGCAATATTTTTATATTACTCGAAATAGTTTAAATGATTACTTTGCTAGTGATCACTATTTATCATACGTGTGCGTATGCTCGTTCAATTGTATCTTACATCCTAGTTATATGTTTTGTTCATTGTTTATGGATTTATTGATGGAAAGTTATGAATTTACATTAACTTGCAAGGGGTGGAGTGGTGGGATTTGTATCCCTTATGGGACCACTTGGAGAGGTAAATGGTTTGACCTATTTTTACAAGGTTTACTTAGTTGATGTTTGAACTAATGCAAACTTCTCATTTTTGTGTAGGTTCATTCGATGGTAGAATCTAGCTACGGTAGCTAAACGTGAAATACTACAACATGTTATATATTGTTAGAACAATAATCCATCATTAGCACCTTATTTATNTAAGCTTTAATACACTATGAGGTGGACTAGGGGTGCTTAGGTGGACATATGCCATGTCAAGTTGAGGTTCTATGACCCACATGGGTACTCCAGCCTAGTAATCTAGCCAAATATCCACATCCATCATTTTTGATGTGCTCCCATTCATTTAATGCAGACATGAAAGTTGACTTGGGGTGCTAAAGTGGGATTTTGCGAAAATTTGGCTTGATTTGGTGCAATTAATGTTGCATTGAGAGTCTAAACCATCCATTTCTCCACACCCACATTGTACAAGGTGTAATAATTTACCTAGGACACATAATCCATGCCACTTAATCAATTCATGGCCATTTGGAGAGATTTGGGATGAGATTGGCCCACCTAGGGGGGTTTGATGCCAATTTGGAAATTTTGGGATTTTTTCTCACAATTGGCTTCCAAATTCACTTGAAACACTTATGATGTATTTATAAACCTATTAATAACAATTTTAGAGTTAGAAAGTCCAAAATTATCTTTTTTCCAACTATCATTTTGTGTAGTTTAATTGTAATTTGATGGTTTTTGCTGAATCTTGCACCCAAATTTGATTTGTGAACCTCACTAATGCTCCTATATTCTCCTATGGTTCAAATTACTCAATTTATAGTTTGAATTTATCACATGGTATCAGAACTGGTTGCATATTTGTGAGTTGCAGACCAAATTGTTAGTGGATTTGAGCTCCTTTGTTAGTGAATTCCATATAAAATCGAATTGTTGTGTGTAACCCAGTTAGAAATTTCACCACCATCAGCATAGAAAGTAATGAATGCTACCCACATAATGCCAACAAATTTCAACTTCTTTGAATGGAAGGCAAAGATGGTGATTCAATTGAGAACCAAGGGGTTTTTCAGAGTTACTATGGGCACTGAAGTGGAACCAAATTCTGTTGTAGAAAAAGGCAAGTATTTTAACAAATTGGATGAAGCATATGGTTTGATGTGTCTAAGCATCTCAAGATATTTTTTGTTCCACCTTGATAGTTTGACATCACCAAAGGAGGTTTGGGAGAAACTTGAGTCTCTATTTGGAAAAACTGATGAGCTACGTGGTCACCAGCTTGAGAATGAGCTGATAAGATTGAGCCCAATGCACTATGACATAATCCAGTAATTCTTCACCAAGTTCAAATAACTTTTATTACATTTAAAACAATGTAGGATTGAGAAGAAGTAAGATCAAATGATCTTTTCTATACTTTCAAAGTTGGGGCCAAAGTTCTCAGTCTTTGTGAGAACATTTCACTTTGGAAAACTCACCCTTCGAAACTGGAAAATGCCAAGTCTGGAAAATTTAATGGAGTCACTCACTCAAGAGTAGGACAAATTGGTCCAAATTGGTTCCATTAATATGAAATATCAAGAAGTAGCAGTGGGGGTTTCAAATTCAGCAAAGGGAAAACCCAAGTCCAAGAATTCCAAGTTGCCAAAAAAGAAGAAATCAGAAAAACCCAAATCTAGTGAGGGAGCTACGAATGCACCCAAAGAAAAGGAGAAGAAAGGGAAGGATAAGGAAAAATTCTCTTATTGCCACAAGGGATATCATCTAGAGAGCTCATGCATGAATAAAACCATATACACCATGGCGCAGCTACTAGAGAAGAACAACATTCCAGTTCGTGACAATGCTAGGAAGAAAGATGGCAACTCTAGTTCAAGTGAAGGCAAGGAGAAATGTTATGCATTGGTGGCATGTACTTCTAATTCCTCATCCTTTATTATTGAGTTAGGTGCTTCCAGGCACAAGGTATCCAAGAGAGAATTCTTCTCCTCCATGAGTTCGAATGCTGGCCCAACAGTTCAAATGGGAGATGATTCTAAACTCCAGACCAAGGGGATTGGGAGAATTGATTTGGACCATGGTTTCTTCAGTGATGTACTGTATGTACCAGACCTTGCATAAAATTTGTTGTCAGTATACCAGATGACCCATACAGGAGAGCCAATGAGAGCAATATTTACTCCCGACTCTATAGATATTTATGAAATCTCAATAGACCAAGTTGTTGTAGTTGGGTATGCTAATCATCATGAGATAATGTACAAATTCTCTAATTTCCTCCCTACTTCCAGTGATCAAGCACTTCACTCACATGCCAATCAAGTTTCCAAACTATGGAATGAGAGGTTTGGCCACATGAATTACAGATATCTCCAAATATTGCACAAAAAAGGAATGGTGGAAGGTCTTCCACAAATTCAGCCATCTACTAGTGCATGTATTGGATGTGTGATTGGGAATCATAATGAGCAGAGCTACGAGAAGGGTAAGGCAAGGAGATAAACACAACAAATTGGTTTGGGGAATTCTGATATGATTGGTCCACTACCCACTCCCTCATATGGTGGATCTAGGTATGTGCTTACATTTATTGATGACTACTCTTGATTTTGTTGGGTGTATTTTCTGAAATTGAAATATGAGGTGTTTGAGCAACTCAAAGTTTAGAAAGAACTAGTAGAGAATAAAAGTGGGAATGATATCAAAGTCCTTAGGAATGATAATGGAAAGGAATATGTGAATAAGAATCTCAAACAACTTTGTGAGGAGTGTGGCATCCAAATGCAACACTCAACTCCCTACACACCACAACAAAATGGTGTGGCAGAGAAAGAATAGATCTCTCAAAGAGATGGAAACTTGCATGATAGAAGTGAGGGAACTTAATCCAAAGATATGGGCTAAAGCCATCATATGTGATGCTTAGATCCTTCCACAAATCAGTGAAAGGGATGGAACCCTACGAGTCATGGTTTGGTGAAAAACCAGATGTCTCAAATTTTAGGATATTCGAGACAAAAAGCATGGGCAAGAATACCTTCAGAGAAGAGGAAAGCCTTGCATACACAAATAAAAGAGTGTCTCATGGTTTTATATGGTGAGGAAACCAAAGGGTGCAATCTCTTTGACACATCCAATGGCAAAAATTTTGTTGAAAGAAGTGTAAAATTCGAAGAAGAGCCAATTCCAGACTTTGAACTTGCACTGGGGGATTGCTCCTCTCCTCAACCATTTGAAGATGTAAGTGATGAAAAATTCTCTTTTTTTTTGATAATTCTGATATTAATGTTGTTTAAGGTGATATTTCTGTAGATTACTCACCATCTAGGCCCAAATGGGCTGAAACAATTGTGCAAGCAGTCGGGGAATTGGTAGGAAATCCCCAAGAGCCTAGAAGAACTAGATCACAAAATAGTAAGGCTTAATAATCTAGTGATAGTGCTCTTCCTGAGCACTATTACATGCTGATAAGTTCTGACCCATAGAAATATCAGCAAGCTTGTACAGACCCAAGATGGAAGTCAGCAATGGAAGATGAGCTTCAGTCCCTCCAAGAGAACAATACATGGGAATTGGTTCCCCTTCCTCCCAAGAGGAAAGTTGTTCAATGTAAATGGGTCTACCAGACCAAACTTGCTACTGATGGTTCTAATATAAAACATAAGGATAGGTTAGTGTCTAAGGGGTATTCTCAGGTCCATGGAGTTGATTACATAGAGACCTTTGCAACACTTGCAAAGATTGACTCAATTAGACTAGTTCTTGCACTAGCAGCTAGTAAGTGTTGGGAGGTTCACCACATGGATGAAAAGAGTGATTTCCAATAGGATCCTTAATTGGTATGCAGGCTGAAAAAATAACTATATGGACTCAAGCAAGCCCCCAGGGATTGGTATGCAAAAATGGATGCTTTCTTGCTTTCAATTGGCTTCACAAGATGCAAATCAAACCCTAATGTGTATTTGCAGCAAAATGATGTTAAATTGCAGGTCATTTTTATTTATGTTGATGATATTATTATTACAGGTTGCTGCACTAATTCAATTTCCCAAATTAAGAACTCTTTCCATAGTGAATTTGCTATGACAGACCTAGGATTGCTAAGGCATTTTTTGGGCTTAGAAATTGAGAAAAATGGCAAGGGCATCATGGTGAGTCAACCAAGATCTGATTTGTATTATGTTGTGAATGCTGTAGCAAGACACATGCACTAGACACATGGGATCCATTGGAAGGATGCTAAAATAATTCTTCAGTATTTCCAAGGAACTAATAAATTCATAGTACATTACATATCTAGTTCCTCACTTCAACTAGCTGGATTTTCTGATTCATATTGCACTGGTGATCTAATTGACAGAAAGTCAACATTAGGTTTTGTATTCATGTTTTATAAGGGTCCTATTTTCTGGTCAAGTAAGAAAAATCATCCCATCTTATTTTCATCAGCATAGGCCAAATATAGGGAAGGAATCAATGCTGCAGCTCAGTGTGTTTCATTGCAAGGTATTCTTCAAGAGTTTGGTGTCACAATTGATTCTCCAACCAACATTTGGGTGGATAATCAAAGTGACATCAATACATATACTGATATAGTATATAGGCATAGGAAAAAGCACATAGAGATTCATATATATTACATTCGGGGCTTAGTGCATGATAGGGTGATCTCACTACAGTATTGCCCATCCACCGAGCAAACTGCCAGCATATTTACCAAGGATTTCAGTGAGAAGACCTTCACTTACCTGAGATATTTGATTTGGGTGAGTGAAGGATGGTAATTTTATGTTATGTCATTGTAGGTCCAGCCCCATTTCTATTATTGAGGGGATTTTTTTTCCCATGTGTTTTTCCTTCTTTCGTTCGTTCACATGCACAAATAAAAATTGAAATTTCTGATTATACACTTGAGGTGACTTGAGCCATTGTTGCCAAGGCCTTCATAATTTTGTGAGCATAGTTAGTTGTTGGATTAAGGGAGGGTGTTATAATATTAATCCATCATTAGTACCTTAGTTACACTAACTAGTCAATTTTATTGCTTTTTTAAGCTTCAATACAGTATGAGGTGGACTAGGGGTGCTTAGGTGGAAATATGCCATGTCAAGTTGAGGTTCTATGACCCACATGGGTAATCAAGCCTAGTAATCTAGCCACATATGCAAATACATCATTTCTGGTGTGCTCCCATTAATTGAATGTGGATAGGCAAGTTTACTTGGGGCGCTAGAGTGGGATTTTGCCCAAATTTGGCTTGATTTGGTGCAATTAATGTTGCATTGAGAGTCTAAACCATATAGTTTTCCACACCCACACTATCCAAGGTGATATCATTGAAACATCACATATAATCCTTTCCAATTCAGCAATTTGTGTCCATTTGGAGAGATTTGGGACGAGATTGGCCCACCTAGGGGGGTTTGATGCCAATTTGGCAATTTTGGGATTTTTGCTCACAATTGGATTCCAAATCCATTTGAAACACTTATAATGTATTTATAAACCTTTTAATAACAATTTCAGAGTTAGACAGTCCAAAATTATCTTGTTTCCAACTATGATTGTGTGTAATTTAATTGTAATTTGATGGTTTTTGTTGAATCTTGCACCCAAATTTGATTTGTGAAGCTCATTAACACTCCTAGATTCTCCCATATCTCAAATTAATCACTTGTTGGTTCAAATTTATCACATATATGGTACACTATCCTATGCCTATCAAAGAAAAAAGGACTAAATTTCTGACCTAAATATTCCTTCTTCTTGTTCTTTACGTAGAGTTGGGGCTGTAAGACCTGAATCATTATGCTTTACATTATTATTGTGGATTGAGACTATGATAATTCTTATCCATTTTCTATGTATTCATAACATGTAAATAACAAAGTGTAAAGCCTAGTGTTATAGGCTTAAGTCATAAGACTTAGGAAATATTATGTTAAGTTTTGTAAATACTATGGTTTATGTGGAAAACTCTTCATGGCATATGGAATATTCCATGAAACTATGGCTTAAATATGCTAACAAGGGTTTTGATGGAGTTTTAATGAAAAATCACAAATGTTGGGGTTTGGACTATATGGATGTGGGTAAAAATCGTGTGAATGGTGGGAGACACGGTGGTGGATTTATGACTCCTTGGGATGGGGGGAAAACGATCCCTAAGCTCTGATCTTTCATTGTTTAGGATTCAATTATTTATGTTGTTGGTTTTCTGCATGGTTTTGGCTCTCATGTTTTACCATTGCATGGGCTAACAAGCTCACTCTGAGCTGAAAATGTATGATCTCTATATGGTTTTGTAGCATTGTATTATTGTTTTCTTTGGGTTGAGAATTTAGCATACTTCCAATGGTGCTCTATTTCAATTTGTAGGTAACAAGGTGGCTTCCATTTGTGAATCGTTGGTGTTTAATAGGACTATCTATGATACCCATCTAAGGGTAAGGCTTGCGACAGCATAGGCCTTTTACCTCTGCGCGTGATGATTAACAAAGCTTTGAGCTCTGTGGTGAAAGGGTTAATGTTTGTGAATATTTTAGTTATGGGTTCAATGTATGGGTCCTTTGCAATATTGGAAATTCATGGATGTGTTGTAAGTACTATTTCGATGTCGGTTTAAGTGTGGATACTTTGAGCCATGTCTGTCCACCCAAATACTCAGGTTTGTAATCATTTTTGGTTTTGTATATTAATCGTATGCTTTGGTAATTTAATGGAGAGCTCTATGTTTTGGTTTTAAATGATATGTTAATCTATGGCAGTGCCATTTCTTGCAATGGCACCCTGTCGAATCATGACTGTGTGCATTTTACTTGTAAATGTTTATAAATATATGGTTTATTTAACATGCATGGGGTTTACTAATGCTACGGTCCTTATCTTGGCATACTGCTGTATAATTTGTAAATGTCATGGCTATAACATCATAGAAAGTAGGGTTTAAATTAATTATTTTGGAATTTAAAATGGTTTGGTTTTTTTTAATGTTGATTATCGCAAAGTTTTGTCTCTCGGCCATGATCCTTAATATGCAACATGTATATTTTAATATTTTTCCTAATGTAGAACTGTGACGGAGTAGCAATTTCGATTATGGTTTAAAGCTGGGGTTTAGAGTTGAACTTTAATAGCTGTGATTCAGAACCTCATGTGAATACACAACATGTGTATAATTTTTTGGATGTTACTATGTGCATTTAGTTCTGTTATCGTAGTTTATATTTGATGTTTTAAAATCAATCCCTACAGGATTCGATTCCTGGGTAAATTCTTGTTTGGGGTTTCATTTGTAAATAAGATGAACCTACAGGATTTGATCCTGGGCTGTCCAATCCATGGATTGGTGTTTTAATACAGTGTGTGTGTTTTTTTTTGGCAGAGATCCCAACATGATTCCATCCTAGATCCTTCAAATGGATTATTTTTTTGTTATTCTGGTTGGTATTAAATATAAAATTGATTCTTAGTTGAGTACTAAAGAGTAGAGATATTTGATATATTAGTTATGCCTACAGTCGGACCTTAACAGGTCTCGATGGTTGGCATGTTATGTAGATAATTTTATAGTGGAAATTAACATTTGGGTTTTTTCTAAGAATTAACTTCGTTATGTTATTTGTAGTTTTAGGGTTTAACTATGTTAATTTTGCTTATATCATTTATGCTACAGCTATAAATAATAGTTTTGATGGTTGAAATAATGAGCTTGTTGGCAATATGAAATCTGTGAGAAGAGAAATATGAAGGGTTGGATTTTAATGGTGATAATTTAGTTTCTATGAATTTTAATTAGTTCTTTGGTTGATATTTTAATAGTTAATTTTAATGCAATTTATATACATATAAAATCTATTTTTACTCTTGTATTTAAGTTGAACAACAACTAGGAAATATTGCTAACTCAATTAGTTTGAACTCTATTAAAATAGATATGCTATTTAGAGAAGATTGAATTTAACATGTAAATGATGAAAGAGTAATGCAAAAATAACAGAGACCAAATTCTCTTATGGTTTTGAAAAATGATAAAACTATAGGTGACAGTCTATCATTAACAAGGTAGTTCTTCAGTACTTGATGAGATACAAAAATTCAAAATTTCATTTAAGCACTTAAAAATAAGTAATATGTGATCAATGTTTTATCAGAGTCATTTTCACTCAACATATTAATTTTTTAGTAACTCCTACCATTTATCTAGAGCCCATACTCAAAACTAAGAGACATGGTGTTACAAACTTAGTTCAATTCCAGATCTCTTCGTTCAACACTAATGATAGGATGTATTTGTAGGATACACCTAGGGATACAATGTCTAAGGATACAATGCTCTAGAACTTATGCTCAACATCAAATTGGAATGCTTCAGGGCTTATGCCCAACTCTTCCAATTCTTATATTTACATGTGCTTTAGAGCTTCCTTCTCAACAAAAAGGTTTCATAACTCATGTGCTTGCGAGCTTCTTTCTCAACACAAACATTTAAAATACTCATGTGCTCTAGAGCTTCTCATTCAATGCAAACATTAAATACTCATGTGTTTCAGAGCTTCTCTCTCAACACAAAACATCAAATACTCATGTACTCCAATGCTTCTCGCTCAACACAAAACACCAAATACTCATTTTGCTCAGATCTTGAACTCAACACAAATATCTCATAAATTATGTGCTTGAGGGTCCACTCCCAACACATGAAATCATATACATAAAACATATGCAATTATCTTATGCCCAATATATCAAAAAAATCATCATTCTCATGTGCAGTGGGGTCTTATGCCCAATATACGAAATAAAGCATCAAAGCAACATCATAAGAAATGGGGCTTATTCCCATAAGTGTTAGGTAAAAAATTCAGGATATTACATCCCTCCCCACTTAGAACAACACTGTCCCTAGTGTTCTAGAGACTGAGAATGACATCATGAAACAAGGAGGGGTAAGCCTTTCTCATGCTGGCTTCATTCTTCCAAGTAGCCTCACCGGCCTAAGAGTGCTTCCATTGCACTTTCAAATAGACTATTGTGTGCTTCCTGAGTTGCACCTCTCTCTTTTCTAGTATATGAAGGGGTTTAGGTACAAACTCCCCTTTCGGTTCCACCTATAGCAAGGACTAATCAATCACATGTTTAGTATAATATACATATTTCTTTAATAAGGATGTATGGAAAACATTATGAAATATTATGTGAGTAGGTAAATCTAGTTCATATGCCATTGACCCTCTCTTGGCTAGTATCTCAAAGGGTTCAAAAAATATTGGTGCTAACTTTCCACACCTTCCCAATATTAATGAGCTTCTTTTTGCTTTTACTTTCAAGTAAACATGGTCAACTATTTGATAATATTTATCTTTTTTTTTATCTACGTAACTCTTCTTGTGGTATTGTGATTCTTTAAGGTGGAATTGGACCTTGGAAACCAATTGTTCCATGTCCTCTAGTAAGTCAGGATCTAACATGAGCCGATCCATGGGGCTATCCCAACTAACCGGTTTTCTACACTTGTGTCCATAGATTACCTCGAACGGACTCATCTTGGTGAAGGCTTGGTATACATTGTTATATAGAAACTCTATAAGATGCAGGTAATTTTCCCACTTGGTGAGGTTGTTCATGACATACATCCTCAGCATGCCCTCTAAAATATGGTTTACCAGTTCTGTCTACCCGTCAGTTTACAGGTGGTAAGAAGTACAAAAGTCCAACTATGTCTCTCATCCAGAGAATAAGGATCTCCAAAACTTTTCGGTAAACTTTGTATCTCGACCCAAGATGAATTCCTTGGGTATCCCATGCAATATGAATATCTCCTTTAAGAATATGTCAGCAATGTGTATTTCCATGTAGGTCGAATTCACTGGAATGAAGTGTGCTTATTTTTATAACTTGTCAACTACTAAAAAAATAGAATCATTTTGTTTCTTACTTTTTGGTAGACCTTTAATAAAATCCATACTAATGACCTCCCACTTCCATTTTAGAATGGGTAATGGCTGCGGCAATCCCAAAGGATGCTGGTGCTCAGCTTTGACCAGCTGACATTCTTGACATTTGGCGATAAAAAACACTATGTTAGCCTTTAAAATAGGCCAAAAAAGTGTTTTATTATTGTATATATCATATTTTAATATCCTGGATGCCTCGAGTAGGGTATTCAATGAAATTCTGTGAATATGTTGGACCTGATGTCCCCTCTTTCCAGAACATACAATCTTTCTTTGGACCACAACAATTCCGCTTTGTCAATATTGTACTCCTTTTGTTTTTAAAACAACATGTCCTCTTGGACCTTCATGAGGATTTCAACATAGAAAGGGTTAACTCCATTGGTTTTTATAATCCTCGTGTAAATGTAAATATGTTTGACTTAAAGTCACCTCATATAACATATGAGATAGTTGGCTTAAATCATTAGCAATTTTATTTTCCTTTCCCTTTATATTCTTTAGCTTGAAATAATACTCGCTAAGGAAATCCAACCATTTGGCTTTCCTGAAATTTAGATTTGGTTTCTCAAATAAATACTTCAGACTCATATTGTCTGTTTTCATAAGAAATTTCTTCCCCATGAGGTAATTCCTCCACATCTTCAAAGCATGGATGATGGATGCTAACTCAAGATCATGGGTGAGGTAGTTATGTTTGTGTTCTTTTAACTTCAGTGACTCATAATAGATCGTGCAATCTATTACAGAGAGAAATTCCTATGGCTTGGGGTACTACAATAGACAACTTGACTCCAGAAATCAATCATTTCCTATATGCAAGAGAAACCAAATATCTAACACTAAAGGATCTTGATTCGTACCTTATTCCGGATGGTTGATGTAGATCCTTGTTGAGCTTTCCAACTCCATCTTGAATTGAAATAACTCATGTTAGATCTACTCTAGCATATATAATCAATAACATATAATCATTTGAAATCATCCATGGATCAAATATTCATTCAAATACACATTATTGGACAAGAAAATATATTTCTATTAATATAAAATCAGAGATTACAATGAATACAACCTCTGTCAGCACGTCTGCGAATCAGAGAAACTGAGTCCCCCACTTGGGCCTCCACCACTTCAATCCTCCATCTTTCAATAGAAATATCACAAGCAAAGGGAAAACTTGGGAAGAACACAAAAGTTCTCCAAGGGACAAACAGATGCAGACTCAAGCATAAGTTCCGACAACAATGGACTATAATTCTCTTGCTCTCAATTCCTCATGCCTTCAATGTACCCAAAGGGTTCCTTATATAACTCTTCAATGGGGTAATTAAAGGTCGAATCCGAGTGATCTCAAGGCATAGGGAATACCAGGAGACATGTGAGTCGGATCCACATCAAGGAAAACTCCAAAAGAATTTGGCCTTTTGCACACATCCCGATGTATGCAGTTTTAGGGGTCAAACCCATGTATATACACGAGAAAGGGTTTAAAAGTCGCATATAGCAAATTTTTCATGTTTTTAAGGGATGATATTGGAAACATCAAAGGAACAAAAATGGTCCATAGGGTCTAAGGAGTCTATAGAGGGATAGGGAAGGCCATAAAAATGTGATTCACCATGTGTGGTAAAATCAACTATAATAGATGCCCCCTAATGTGTGCTCGGTCAGAGGGGTCATACGATGGCCAAAATACATTATAATTCCATCTTAGAAGTGACGTGATGAAGAACCCAGCGGAAGAACCAGCCATCCAATCAGCACTGTACAATGATACAAATCTGCACATAATTGCAAATACATATAGTAGTCCTGGCTACATAAGAGTACAATGGCCATGAATAGACATGATGCAATATTACTAATGTGGTCATCGCCACGTACAACATAAATAGATCAGAATATCCATGATGAAGATATGCAAAGCATCATGATTTCCATGAAGACTAAAGATATATAATGGATCAAGATCTCCATAATGGCTGGAAATGTCTGACATACACTGGAATCAAGTCACGAGAGCTGAAATCTCATGAACACTAGCACGATCAAGGAGGTAGCATATAAGAGATGCCACCAGTATGGAAGGTCTTCTACACAAACCGCTACAAGTACATGTCCTACTATGTGAATAGAGGTGTCGAGGTTGAACATAGTAGTCCATCATCTGATTACTAGTCATTGATCTAGACTGTTAACAGACGCGAGATCACCCACTGATACTGACAATGAGAATCAAGGTACTAGAGTGCAAACTAACAAGCGTGAATAAATGTGTTGAGGTCAAACATTTGAGAGAATCCATTGATCAGGGGACATTGATGTATTCCCAAAAAACTGTCCATGGTGAGAGAACCTGCCATTGATGACTGCAAGTCTCAAGGCACTAAAAAATGACTCTAGATTCCTATCCCAAAATAAATGATCTGAAGTCGATGGGATGAAATACGCTGGAAGGAGGGAATTAAGGCATCCCTCATCATCCAACATGAGGTATTTAGCAAAGCTGTATAATGTGGAAGGACTCAATCATAAGGTGCACGAACCAGTAACTATACCAAGAATGGCCAACATGCAAAGTCAAGATAACTGCAGAATGGCCGACTCAAGTTTCAACTTCCTTTGAACTAGAGCAGAAAGGTCAATGGTGACTGAATGTAGGAAACATAGACTCAATATGAAAAACTGGGACATCTCTGTGACATAGGAGGCATCGACAGAGGCTCCATAGGGACTGGAAGCTTAATCAGTCAGTGGAGATAAACTCAGATAAACGAGTACAACTCCTAAAGTCAAACTATAAACCCAACTAATGGATATGATTTACAGTGCTATGTTCGAAGGCGACATGACTCGACTCTTGCCAAAGATAACATCTTTCCTTTTCTGGATTTTTGGTTTTTTAATTATTTTGGACTTTTTCAAATATTTGAAAAGCTTGAAAAAGAATAAAATTGCTTTAAAGTTAAAGACTAGGAGGAGACGAGTGTCAAATGGGAAAAAAAACTAGTTCCAAGTACTGGAACATACCTATGCTCAATGGAAGGACACATGTGTAGGATAGTGACACTCGAGGGAAAGTCCCCTCCCAGTAAGAATAGGGAATCAAGCTACAAAGGATATATAAAATGGCTCTGTGTGGCTAGACATGAGACAAGCTCAGGCTATATGGATGATACTCAAAGTCACAGAAGGCGGCATAAGGCTCAATGAGGCAGGAAAATCTCATGATAATGAAATTACAACTTGACATAAGGGATTCTGGGGGAAATAGGCTAGCAAAAGATCAAGAGGAGTATGAGGCTCTTGTGAAATGTCATGGCAATACTATACAACGGACTCCCACACCCTAAAAGACAAAACTGTCGGCATCGGTACCAAATGCAAATAAGGCGCTAACTAGGGTACCCATGTAAGGTCAAGCTCTACCATTCAAAGCATGCCACTTCTAAAATAACAAGAAGGTTTCGTGACAAGATAGAATGGGTTCGTACCTACGGTTATGATGAAACGGTCATAAGGTCATGCAAAATGCAAACGATGGTGAAACCTAACCTATATGCTAGTTTAGACATGATACCTGAAATCGGCATGAATGGGTCAAAGTGGTCGAAACGACTCTAAAAGCGATCTCCTACATCATATATTAGTAAAAAATGGTCCAAAAGGATTACAAACGGTCCAAAACTATAAAAAGGGGGTAAAAACTTTCAAAAATTTGAAATTTTTTTATAAATAGTAAAAAATTCAAAACATTATATAACATTGGAAATTTTTACCCAACTGAGCTCAGAACTTCAAACATGAATTCCGGGAGATCTAGTTGACAGAATCTGACATCATTTTTTCTTGATAATTTCCCATGCCCTGCTCTTTCATTTTCATGTAAAATTTTCAATTTTACATGGTCTATTTTGATTTTTGGGCCATCCTAAAGGGTGCGCCTTGGCCCACGTGGAAATTGAGTATTTTTTGCGTATAGGGATGGATATACACGGAAAAAGTCCTCAAAGTTGCATACATACGAGGTTGTTTAGCAAACAGTCGCGTATGCGGTCGCGGTCAAGTTTTTTAAAGACTTCCAATGACCCAAACTTGATTTAAATGTGCAGGATGGTACTAGAATGGAGAGAACGTGAGCATGGGGATGTAGAAAAAGTAGAATGTGGCGATCTATTGGCACAATAGGCTCTTCGTGCATGTGGGCTCTACAAGTTTTAGTGTCTTGGTGGCTTAAGAGCCAAACCAAGATTGCTGTAGATGCTAGTAGACTACTGGGATCTTGACTTAGAGTCTTTCTATATCGATGGGATGTCCCTCACCATAGAAGTGGAGAACATATACTTTATTACTGGACTTTCTCGATGGGGGGAAGTGGTGAACCTATGATCCTGTGGGCCCGAAGGTGGCCTCACCATACATGAGTACATAGTCATGTATTGTTATCCAGACATGGAGAAGGTGGGGATTTAGATCCCAACTAACTCCATACAGGTGCTAGGCCTAAAGGCCATACTACTGACACTGGGCAGGATAGCAGGGCTATCCTGACTCCACCAGGCCTCACAGCCTTTGATGTTCTATGTAGTGGAGTGCATGAGACCCATAGTGTACGATTTGAGCACTGCACTACTGGGAAACATGAAACACCAGCTCAGTGAGTGCAAAATGGGTAGAGTACGAAACATCAGTTTCAGTAGCATACTGAGCACATTTTTCTTTGAGTGTGTTCTAGGATTGAGCCCTAGAGTTGACGTTTGTCTTCACAGGGTTCGATATCCAACCCAACGATGTTGGGCAGATGCGATGTGCAAACTGGGTGGAGATAGGGTGTCCAACCCCTATCCAACTGATTTTTTTCCATGGTGGCGACGATAGATAGTTGCAATCAATGATTACCCCTATGTAGGGATAGACTTTCGGGGAGACCTCTACATGCCATTACCACTAGGATCAGCATACGGTGACATTGGTAACGAATCCCAACCATATTTTTAATATTTTTGAGTTATTTAATTTTTTTGTGTTTTTTGATATATGGAATCAAAAATACATGTTTTTGCGTGACAACACATAGTGACATCCTATCATATGTATGCAGATGTAGGATGACTGTGGCCTGAAGGCTTCCCTTATCATATATGGAGGGGATGGGAAATGATATTACAGGTGTGGATGCAGAGCAGATGCTCCAAAGACTTCATACCAACTTCATGTGGCTGACACATAGGGTAGCCATGGCGTAGGTCGAGGACCTGCCTGAGGCCATGCAACGTCAGGTGGTGGGTGTTCCATGAGCATGGGTGTGGTTGTTTAGATGACTATCTAGAGCCATGGTAACATT
Source organism: Pseudotsuga menziesii (assembly GCA_001517045.1). NCBI lineage: Eukaryota > Viridiplantae > Streptophyta > Pinopsida > Pinales > Pinaceae > Pseudotsuga > Pseudotsuga menziesii. The sequence continues at coordinate 1,173,257 of LPNX010147762.1, read as the reverse complement.
TCATGATCAGAACCCCCCTCCTCCTCCCCAGGATTAGATACTTGGGAGTGATACATTTTGTACTACCATGTACTTATATTTTGGTGGCTCGGAAGCCCCATTTTTGTATTATGACATTATGTATTATCACATTTTGGATGTTTAATGAAAACTTTTATGATGATCGCTTTATTTATTTACATGTGTAAAAATGTATGTTTGTGATGAGCTTACTGTCTATGAAACAAATGTCAATCTAACACATAGTTAGCATATGAGTCAACAACTTGATTATAAATTCCTGGAACATGTATGTATGTTATGTTGTCAAATTGTCATTCTAACAATATCACACATAAGAATGTCCATAATAATGTTTGATATCTAACATGATACATGTAAAAATTCAGTCCTGCAGTAGATTAATTTCACTCACAACAATTAACAATTGATCATGCAAATTATCAACAATGGAGACTGAATATGGAGCTGTAACACAAAATTATATTAACTGAGTGTACAATAGCCAACCCTGTAATAACATAGGCTGCTGAATATATAGAATACATGAGCAAATCGAATGCATGAGGAAGCATCCAAATCTAGCATAAAGCAGGCTTACCCAAAATAGGCAAATCCCCCATAGGTGTAAAAAGCTGATCCCAAATCTATCAAGGACCCCACGAATTAGCAAGGGCGCATGGGAAAGATAAAGAGTGGTCAAATGGAAGCTCATACATGCTTTTTCATGGAGGAAAGAGTGGAGGATGAAAGGGGAATAAAACAGGTTCACCTCACCTAGTCTAGCTTTCCTTATGTGCTTTAAAAACTGGAAAAACAGTCAACAAAGCAGAAAAAGCAGAAGGGCGCCTAGGAGGCTAGGAATAAAGCAGATTTGATTCCCAGGACTTTCCAAAGTGCTCCATGAGTCAATAATGGAAATTTTGACCTCTATGGATAGGCAATTGACAACTTGCACATGGTGGGACTCATGGACTAGGAAAATAAGACAAAATAAATGGAATAATGTCTAAGTGGGTAAATACTATGGGTTGATTATTCTAACAATACAAGCCATTAAGCTGTGGCACTACTAACTTTGAATCAAGACGTACCTCAAGAGATAGAACACCATGTGAAATGTCATCCCATAGAAGCTCAATAACAACACTACATTCCATAACATTTTTTGAACAAGGCCATAAACATATGCCTCCTGAAGACAATACCTGACCCATAGGAGTATAAATCACCCAGGCAGCAGAGGCTAAGTGTTGAGTGTGATGGCTTGCACCATCCGTGAATCTTATATATATGGAAGACTCCATTGATATCTTCCATAAGAAACAGAAGCTAATCAACAAACCTAATCACCATAAGAAAAACCTAGCTATGCAAAATGTTGTACAATAATATACAATAGTCAGCCCTGGTTGAGAATTATGCATAGTACTTTTTAAGATAGAGCCCATTTCTACGCTCTGCCAAGGCTATCCCTTCATAATCTACTAGCTCATAAGAGCCCTTCTCTAACACACGTTTAACCACGTAAGGACCATGCCACATGGGGTTGAATTTTCCTTCCCCCAAGGGTTCTTTAGCTTGATCCAACAAAGGACCAAATCTCCCTCACTAAAATTCCTTGGACGGATAGATTTATTGTACTGGACCTTAATACGATGCTTATTCACCTCTAGAACCACTACAGCATATCAACATTGCTCATCAAGCTGCTCTAAATGGACCAAAAGTTCCTCCAATGAGGAAGTATCCAGTAATATCTCTATGGCTAGATTCAAAGGAGGGGTCTTGCACTCAACCGGTAATATAGACTCCACTCCATGTATAAGTTGATATGGAGAAAAACCGATGGTAGTCTAAACCATGGTCCTATAAGCCCACAAAGCAGGATATAACATGATATGCCAATTGCTCTTGCTTTGTGCGATGGTTTGTTGGAGAATAGACTTGAGTGATTTGTTCACTGCTTCAATCTGTCCATTTGCTTGAGGGTAATAAAAAGAATAATTCTTTTTCTTATACCCTAACTTCGAGGCCAACTCTTCCATCATCCGATTCTGAAAGTGCCTAACATGGTCAGTGAAAATATCTTTTCGAATACTAAAATGAGTAATAATCTGGTTGAATATGAAGTGAGCAGCTGTCTCACCATTGGATTTAATTGTGGGCATAGCCTTAGCCCATTTCGTGAAGTAATAAACAACCATGATAATATGATGATGCCCCCCAGTTGAAGCTGGGTTTCAATCCATGAAATTGAGCCCCCACTTAGTGAAGGGACCAATAGTGATAATTGGATGTAACGGGGCAGGATGCGAGCATATATTACGTGCGGACATCTGGAAAGGGTGGCACTTCTTGACTGCATTGACACAATATTTAAAGATCAATGGCTAGAAATAACCCGCTCTCAAGATTTTTTGGGTTGCAAAAATCCCAGATAAATGACCATCACACGCCCCTCCATGGAAATCATTCAACATAAGATCAGCCTCCTCATGAGTTAAACAATGACATAAAATGAAATCTACCCCATGGCAGTACAATGTGTTATCCACTATGAGGTAACTCTTGGATACGTGATGTAATCGTCATTGTTAATCCCATGAAAGGTGAGTAGGGACCTTCAATGTTTGTAAATATATGATAATATCTCCATACCATGGATCCAAAGCTGAGATTAAGAATATGTGCTCATCGAAAAACGTATCTTCACAAGATTGCTCCCCCTCCTTGCTTGGGAAATCAGACATAAGCTTCACAAAAATCAACAATTTATTCAATTTTGCTGAAACAAACTCGAGATCGAATTCTTGCAAGATGAAAATCCACTTATTATACTTTCCCCCTATAATCCTTATAGTGACGATGAACTGAAATGGATTGAAATGGGAAACCACCAAGATCTGGAGAAGGAGAATATAGTTTCTCAATCTTTGAACCGTATGAACGGTAGCTAAGGCAAGCTTCTCCACATGGGAATAATGGATCTCCACATATATAAGGTTCTGGATCAGATAATATATGACATGCTATTGGAGCTCCTCATCCTCTTGAACCAAAACCATACCAATCATCTCCATGGACGCGGCCACATAAAGTAGAAATTCATGGCTATAGTCGGGTGGACTAATTATCGGGGCCGATGCTAAGGCTCGCTCAAGCACATAGAAGGACTCCTGGGCTCACTCATCCCAGCAAAAGGTAGTGTCCTTCTTCAAATAACGCATAAAGCCTCTAGTAAAATTGGAAAAATTCACGACGAATCTCCGTACGAAGTTTGGCATGCCTTGCAAACATTGAAGATGTCTAATGTTTCTAGGGGGAGACAATTGAAGTATTGCCTCAACCTTCGAAGGGTCAAGTCTTATACCCTCTTTGGAGACAATGAACCCTAATAAGTGACCATACTTCACACAAAAGATGCATTTGTGAAGATTTAACCTGACCAAATAATGGTGGCACCTTTCAAACACTAATCTCAAATGGTAGGAATGACGCATCCTCTGACAAGAATGAGTGGCAAGGTCATCCAAAAAGAGTTCAATAATCAATTTGAGATCATGGAAGATCAAGTTCATAGCCCACTAAAAAGTGGCTCCGGCATTTTTAAGGTCAAAAGGCATCTTCTGATATGCAAAGGTACCCCAAGGACAAATAAAGGCATTCTTATGTTGGTCCTTAGGTTTGATCTGTATCTGATTGTATCCGAAAAATACGTCCATAAAGGAAAATACCTTGCTTCCTACACACTCATCCAAAATCTGATCGATAAATGGGGTGGGAAAATTATCTTTAGGACATGCATGATTCAAGTCATGGAAATCAGTGCATATACAGATCATTCCCTGCTTTTTATCAACCAGAACAGGGTTTGAAACCCACTCTGTCAAGGGAACGGGATAGATAAAACCATCATTCAACAATTTTTCTATCTCGGCCTCAATCGAGGGTGCTTTTCTAGGATTCACTGCATGCAAGCATTGTTGAATAGGCTTAGCATTGGGATAAGTTTTAATTTCATGCTCAACAATGCGAGGGTCGATACCTGTCATTTCTTTGTATGACCAAGTAAATACATCACGAAATTCTTTGAACAACTCGGTATACTCTTGAATCTCATCATGAGAACATTTTCCCCCAATATAGACATTCTCAATCTTGCCAAGATCATGAGAGATATTGATAGGGATGGTAGGAGATATATTCGCCATGTTTCCATCAGCGATCGGACCAGGAGAGCTTAACAGAACCATGGGACTACCAATTCTATCACTAAGAATCTCCCTAAAGTCTTCACACTCCAAAAGGTCAAGCTCAGGAAGAAAATAAGATCTATGATTGAACTCTTCCCAAGGTGGCTCAACCCCAGACATAGCCTCAATAATAGCCTCATCTGAAGGAAAAACACTATCAAGGAAGTCATGTGTGTGACAAGACTGAACTGCCCATGCAGGCATTACATATCGTTCCTCCTCATTCATTTGGGAAGAGGAAGGACTAGGCTCTGCAACACATTTGAGATTAGCTTGATATGCTATCATAGTTGCAGGAAACGACACGTCCATTTCGATGGGCTCACGTGAAGGACTCGGTGTAGGAAGAATCCAAGGATCTTCCATATGAGTGGTGCGAAAAGACACTGAACACAATGATGATGAAGCCTCACAAGAAGTAGAACCGATCATGAGAATAGGTGCAATACAACTAAATGATCCCATCAGGAATGGGTACATGCCCACACCCACACTCCTAGTTGCCGGCCAAGAGTGCACGACAATTGGGATAGAAGCTCCCAAAGATGTGGTAACACACAGATTCTTGAATGATATTTGATCAATTGTAACAATCTTCCCATTAAATGGAAAGCATACAACTTGGAGTAGAGAAGAAGCTCTAGTTTGTATACTGTATGTCAAATTCCTACCCAGTAAAAAATTGTAGTCAAGGGGCGCATCAACCACCTTGACCTTGATCACGATGGTCTTCCCTCCCAAATGTACCCCAAGGTAAGGAAGAATTCTATGCAACCGAAATGATCTACCATCAAACACAGTCAACATGATAGTGTATTTAGACAACTCAGGGGAACCCAAACCCTTCCAACATGCCAAAGACATCACGGAAGCAGTAGCGCCTTCATCAATCATAGTGCGTTTGACGGTATTGTTAAGACATTCTACATGAATCAAGAGAGACACATAGTAAGGCAAGCGAGGCTGTAGTACCACAATTTCAAATTTGATGATGGAGGAATAATTATCGTCATTAACACCAAGAGAAGAAAGCAAAGATTTCCTTTGTGAAGGACAACTCTGAAGTACTTTGAGTGCAGACATCGCACAAGGAGTGTGTCCCAAATCCTCAACAACAGAATATTTTTTGGTGCCTCGGGCATTAGGATTGTGCCCTAAATGCTTAAGGACTCACAAGAATGTGAGGAGCAACTTTAGGTTTATCCACAGTTTTTTCAGTATGCAAAGGACTCTCAGGTAGAGCAGGTTCCTTTCCAAGGTCTGGTTGTGATGAACCATAGTCCTTCACACGAATCACAACCTTAGCAGCATGCACCATGTTGATGCAACTGTGACCACTACAAGATTCCGGTGGGTCTTGATCCCCACCAGACTGATCATGGGTCCTTGAGTTCATATTTTGATTATGAGGTAAAGGGTTAGTCAGCACAGCTAGGCCCTGCGATATGAACCTTGATGCTTCTTCTATCCGAGGGCACAAGTGAGTGAGATGGTCCTCCTTACATAACTTGCAAGGAAACTTAACCTTATGTTTAGGTTTCTTGTCACCCCCAACATTTCAGGCATTCTTGTCATTAGAATTGGCATTTCTATTCTTATTTGCACCCTTACAATTGTTTTTACCCTTCTTCTTATTCCTTTCGGGCTTTTGGTACCCTTCTAGTTCGACAATTGTACCAAAAGCACACTCACCATTTGGGTTGGTTGAGACAAAGCCATGGCTTGTCCTGAAGCAAATTGGTTGATAGATAACTGAATAACCTATTTCACCACCAAATCCATAGGTTTGGTACTCGTACAACCAACAATGCCATCGGCATGTGGTCCAAGTTTGACCTTAGGGTCGAAACTAGAACGCGGAGCATTAGGGATGATCTCATATAACAAACTAGATTGAGCATAAATCAAGTCCAATTCATGTGCCCTAAAAATGGCTTGTTCCCCGTTCTGAACTCTAGATGTAGAAACATCTTTCGCTATACAAGGTAGTAACGACTTAAGAAATTACTCAAGGAGAAACTCTGGCAGTATGAAGGCTTTAATCAATCTCTTTAGTCTACACCACTCTTGGATATGGTCTGAGATATGTCTGGCTTTATCTTGCCAAAATGTTGACAAGAGTTCCCTACCAACGTCGTAATGCACTTGTAATTAGAAGTGGTTGAGAAAATTCATAGCTAGGTCGTCGAACATAGTGAATGCCCCCCTAGGTAGCTCTATGTAGCATTTCATGGAAGGCCCAGTGAGGGTGTGTTGAAATAGCCTTAAACAGATCAAATCTTCATGTAAGGAGTTAGAAGAGCACCATAGGTGAAATGTAGTAACATGTTCACTTGGATCTTCTCTTGGTTTTCCCTCGAACTTGGGAATGTCTAAGGGAATATTCGTAGGGATAGTCATCCAAGCTTGGTCATAAGATACCAGATCGTTCGTTAGTCTCGACAAGTCAGATGTATTTAGAGTTGCTAGGAAAGAGAGCCTAGGATGAGCAGGTCTATGAGGTGCTCCCTGATAATTTTGGTTCACATAGGACTGATTACTGTAACCACCATGGCCATGGCCATAGTATCCTCCTCCCATTTGACCCATGTAGTGTGGCATGGAGGCACCATAATGTGGTGTACCATGACTATTTGGGGCTATAAAGCCATAATTCGGGGAGTAAGCGGGTTTTTGATACCCGTACCCATAAGGTGATTACATTTGTGCATACTACAGTCCATAATATGGTCCATAAGAAATCTCATGAGATGTCCCATGAGAAACTCCATAGGTAGGAATAGACGTTCCGGAAGTAAGAATATGACCTCCAGAAGTAGGAATGCGACCTCCCGACAGAACATGAGGTACTTGACTTTGAAACACAACTACATGAGTAATAACAATAGACACACGACTTGTAGCAAGATTACGACCAGAAGGACCACGTGAATGTGGGGGAGGAATAGCATTCTAAGAACTAGGAATAGAAGATGAAGGGACATGTGAGATTACGTATGTGGTGTTCCCTATAGTCACTTGTCTTGGCTCTGGTATCCGAATAGGACTAGTAGCACTAGGTCTAGGATGAACATGTGATTTGGCCTCCACCACCGGGATGGAGGGTGCAATGTGACTTGAGTTTCCAAATCTCTCCACATGGAAGTGACTAGGAATTCCCCCAGGCATATGTGTTAGGTTCAAACTCTGACTTGGTATGCGGTAGAAAATCATGTGTAGAAATACTAGACATTTAATAACTACGATAACTAGTGCTCGTAGGTTCATGATGAGTCTCATCGCCCGACATCCAATACCGATGACCTGTGGATGAGGGATCATACCCAGAGTGTGTAGGTATATCACGTGAAGGATCATACCCATATGTTAGTTTTTCATCATTCAATCTAGCATTATGATCTTAGGATCTTTTAACTGAGAGAATAACAAGCACAACAATAAAACATAAGCACATCACAAGAGACAAGAGACACAAAGAGTTTTCCTCAGGGAAACCATAAAGGAGAAAACCCCGCAACTTCCTCAGAGATAGAATAAACACAAAAGGTAAAACCAGAAAATAGTAAGATGATCTCCTGACAGCAGCAGTCTCTCTCTCTCATACTGAGAGAGCTTCTTCTCTCTCACTCATGCGCCCCAATGAGTGAGTGTGAGTGTTGCAAGTGAGATAAATAGAGAGGCTCACTCTCTGTTTATATTCTTTTGTTCACTTGAAGTGCACTCCAACATGTCGGCCTCACTTAACAATTACTTAGTAGAGTCGACATCTCTAGGAGTGTCTAATAACCATAGTGCCCCACCACTTGTGGGGACTTTGCCTCCTTTGACCAATAGGAGGGTAACACAATGGTGGGGACAATTGGCCTGAATTGCAATGACTCACCTAGGGTTTAATTCACTAGGATAGTCTAATAACCCAAGGGCCCCACAACTATGGGGACTTTAACCTTTGACCAATTGGAGGGTTACCCACAATGACTTGACATGACTTTCTCATTATAAAAACTTCCCGGAATAAACATCGGGGCATGACAAGACTCAAATGCATTACAATACATCCCAGAATAAACATGAGGTTACAATAGATAAGAATTACAAGTGAATACATTCCGAAGTTACAATCACATCAACACTCCCTCTTAACTAGGAAGGTATTCTCTCGACACAATTTATCAGCACAAGTCTTCTTCTCTATATCATCTGGGTCATCGTCAGGTCTTTGTCATCTTCAAAGTCATCTTCATCTTCAATTCATCTTCATCTGTAAGTCATCTTCATTTTCAAGTCATCTTCATCTGGATCTGGATCATCATCACTGAATGTAGATCATCACACGATCTGGATCATCATCACTGGATCTAGATCATCACTGGATCTAGATCATCATCACTGGATCTGGATCATCACTCGATATGGATCATCACTGGACATCATCACTGGATCTGGATCATCACTCGATCTGGATCACCATCACTGGATCTGGATCATCACTTGATCTAGATCATCTTTGGAGCATCATCTCTGGATCTGGATCATCACTCGATCTGGATCATCTCTGCTGAATCATCATCACTGGATCTAGATCCTCACTTGATCTGGATCAGTACCACAGGTGCTATCTCATGATTCTTCTCATCACAGGAAGTTCTACAGAGCCAGCCCTTTTTCATGTTGGTTGTAGGCCTAGCCTCGATGTAGGTATTTCTTTAGTGCTTATATCTGACACTAAGTCAGAATCGCCTTCCCAACACTTACATTTGACCTACTCATCAGAAAGGCATGCCCAACACTCATATCTAATCATGTAGGAACCAATCCTATAATCATATCAGAAAGGCCAAGCACTCACATTCACTAGCATGATAGGAACTCAAAATACTATCATCTATGAAATGGCTCAGCACTTACAATCACCAGCATGATAGGAACCCAAACTACTATCATTTGTGGAAAGGCCACTGTACTTACTTTTGAGTATGTGGGAACACATCCCTCAGTCACATTAGAAAGGATCTACACTTACATCTGAGCACGTGGGAACACATCCCTCAGTCACATTAGAAAGGCTCTGCACTTACATCTGAGCGCATGGGAACACATCCCTTAGTCACATCAGAAAGGCTCTGCACTTACATTTGAGCACCTGGGAACACATCCCTCAGTCACATAAGAAAGGCGCTGGACTTACGTTTGAGTATGTGGAAACACATCCCTCAGTCACATCAGAAAGGCTATTGCACTTACATATGAGCACGTGGGAACACATCCCTCAGTCACATCAGAAAGGATATGCACTTACATCTGAGTACGTGGGAAGACATCCCTCAGTCACATCAGAAATGATACTACACTTACATCTGAGTACATGGGAACACATCCCTCAGTCACATCAGAAAGGCTCTCAGTCCTGGACTGAGGATCCTTGGTACCTCACCTTGTAGCTCCATTCAAAGAATGGTGGTAGCCCTTATATCTTACACTAAGTCAGAATGGCTTAGCACTCATATTTGACATGGGAGCAACCTAATCATTTAGCCATGATAGAATGGATTTAGCCCTTACATCTGATCAAGTGGGAACACATCCCTGTATCACATCAGAATGGCCATGCACTCATATCTATTCATGTGAGAATGAATCACACGGTCATATCAGAATGGTCCTCAGTCATAAACTGAGTTTTCCTGGTACCTCACCAGGCAGCTCCATTCCAAGAATGGAAATAGCCCTTATATCTGATCATGTAGGAACCAATCCTACAGTCATATTAGAATGGCTTAGCACTCATATTTTTCATGGAAGGAACCAATCCTCTTACCATGATAGAATGACTCATCCCTTACATATGACCATGGAAGGAACCAATCCTCTCACCATGTCAGAATGGCTATGGGTCTCATCACTTTCTCTTGGAGGAAACCTTGATCTAGAGAACACCAAGCTTCTCCCTGAAGTACTCAAACTTCAGCCTAGCCAACGGCTTCGTTAATACATTGGCTATCTGTTCCTCCATCACAACATATTGGAGCTTCACTGCTCCCCTCTGCACCATATCCCTGATATAGTGATACTTGATCTCGATATGCTTCGACTTGTCATGGAACACTAGATTCTCTGACAACTTCACGCAACTCTGGTTGTCACAATGTATACAAGTAGCATCTAACTAGAGATCAAATTCATTAGACAGTAGCTTTCGCAACCATACTACCTCACAACTAGCTGAACAAGCTGTGACATACTCTACTTCAGTTGTACTCAGTGCCACATAGGATTTCTTCCTACTAAACTAAGAGATCACACCTGATCCCATACTGAAGCAACACCCTGAAGTGCTCTTCCTATCAATGGCACTGCCTTCCCAATCTGAATCAACATAACCCTCCAGGTTAATCTTCTGACTAGCATCGTACTTGATCCCATAATCAACTGTACCCTTCAAGTACCTCAAAATATGCTTTGCAGCAATCAAGTGAACATTTCTCGGATCTGTCAAGAACTGGCTCAAGGTGTTCACAGCAAAGCAAATGTTTGGTCTCGTGTTCATCAGGTACATCATTGACCCAATCATCTGACGATACATCGTAGCATCAATTGACTCTGATGAAGCATCACTCAATAGCTTCAGGTTCGATGCCATAGGTGTTGTCATGCAGTCCATCATCCTGAACCTATTCAGGATCTCTACTGCGTACTTCCCTTGTCCACACCTCCATGTCTAGAAAATAGTGCATTGAAACATAATAGGAGCATCACTGGTCTTCTTCCTTCAACCTTGAAGCAAAGGTTGGAATCTGCTTTACTCTCAGTAAAGCCTAGAGTCATCAGTAATCTACCCATCTTGTTGTACCATGTCAAACCTCAAGATATTTTGTAGTCACTCCCTCTGAAGCGGAGCATCATACTCCCTCTGTCTTCTGTACTCTATGCACTGAACATTCTGTACCGGAGTGACAAGTAGCTTCCTATGCTACTAATATTCTATGTGACCATATAGTGTATAGACTTGTATCTTCAACCTTGTAGCAAGGGTTGAGATCTTCATCAAGCTCATCATATATGTGTTTAAACTCTTACTGGCTACAAATGTCTCTTCGTAGTCTAGGCCTTCTTTTTGTGAGAGGCCTTGTGCTACGAATCTTGCTTTCTATCCCACGATGTTTCCATCTACTGCATGATGGAACTACAAACTTCTCTTCATGTATTGATACTTCATCCTAGACATCATTCTTCTTGAATTGGTCTTCCCTTTCTTCTTGGAAGATTTTGCATCAATGATGTTGCTGTATTGCTCATATTATTTTTATCTTTGAACTGTCGTCACTTGTTCTTTGGAACAAGTCTTCATTCTTCTTTGCTTGTAGGTGATTATGTATGCGATATTTCCTACAAGTCAAATGCATTTGTATGGTTAGAAACATTTCATAAGGAATATTCATACTGGAAAATTCTTATGCATAAATATATGATCATGCAATTACTTTAGCCAATACAACATTCATCCATATCTCATGAAACTTTTCTAGATGCCTTCCATCTCTACCAAGACAACATTGATATTGTGCACTAATCCAATATGTCAGCAAAGAGTTTTCATTCTAGATAAGTAGCAATGGAGAGTTGCATAGAACCATGAGCTACTTACCCATCACATGCATATTAGTAGTATACTGTCATTAATTGCAAACATCCTATCATGTATAATGCATCAACTGAATATAAACAAATGCATAACAAAACAATATCATGAAATGACAATTGAATACTTATCTTTATTTGTTTCGTGGGTAGACTCTTTCTTGAGCCTTCAGCTTCATCGTCTTTTTCATAATAGCATATTTTCTTATCCAAGAGCTAAAGTGGATAAGATATTCTTTAAGATTTGAGTTCTTCATATTCCTCATCTCTTGGGGGATCTTCTTTGGATGGTAATAGCTTGATCTTTAGTTGCTCCCACCTTCTCTTCTCGAGCTCCTTCTTCTGGTGTGTTTTCTTCCCAGAGACTACTGAAAGTAATCACTTCCTTTTTGCACACATTCCTTGAATGAATGAATCCCATGATCCTGGGAGGCCATTCAAGGTGGTCTTCACCACTTCTGCATTCTTCACTTCTTCTTTTACCGTTCAAGTTGTTCTTTGATTTGAGAGACCCTTATGACTGCATGGTCTTTGCAATGTGGATCTTCACATTCTTCAACTAGTTTCGTAAGGTCATCTTCTGAAGTATGTTCTTTCCTTCAAATAGCTTGGATAAGGAATCAAACATCTTCGGTGTCTTTAGGGAAGACACTTGTATTATAAGTTGATTCGTTATTGAATCAACAATGATCTTCTTGGCCTTGACCAAGTTCTTCATGTGTAAGACTTCTAGCCTCATCTCTCTCTGGAACTGGAACCTCTCTACTCATGTAGGTGTCCAATTCATTTTCATCAGAGAGATCATATACTTCCATGCATGGAATTTGTCAGCTTCACCAAGCTTATTGTCAATCTGATGTGATAGATCACTTTGAAATGAGAAACTCAAATGAAAATAGCAAAGGATTACATCTTACTAAGTTTGAGGTGTCCGTCCTGGTTCCGGAGCTGGCTGATCTAGGGCTTGTCACAGTAACCCTAATTTTAAAAAATTGGAATCTTTCAGATTTTATTGGATAGATATATAGATCTCTTCAAATGTAGCTGTCAAATGTACTCCTTTTCTGAAAAATAATGGAGGGAAGCTCCCGGAACAGGAAGTCCTAGTTTTCCAATTTCTTCTGCAGAAATGCCTTTTACGATTTCTGTTATATCTCCAAAATTACTACTCCTCTATGTCTGAAATTTATTACTGAGGTAAAATCACATCTCCCGGATCCAAAACCATAGTTTTATCAGAATTATTTTCCCATTTGGGATTTATGATCCTTTTCCCAAGGTGACTTGTTACAGGACTGTTCAGAACAATGCAGTTGTACGGAATGCCACGTGTCACTGGTTCATCTTATGAGTCTACAATTTGGAACATAGAAACCAAAGTCCATGCCCATTTTGGAACATCTTCAGGAATTCTATTTGGACCTTTGTATCCCAAGCTATAGCAGTTCTCCCCAGGTGTCCTATTTAGGGATGAATTCTGGAAGAGGCTGGAACCCTAACTTGGAGGGATCATATCTCCCAGAATATAGCGAATCGGAGGCTTATTTTTGGATAAAGTGTAAATAAGGATTTTATCTTCAGAATATACAATTATCAGCTCCTTAAACTTCGCCAATAAATTCATATAGCGAATGTACCAAAACTTAGCAGTTTTAGTATTTAGGGTTTTTCTAGGTCAGGGTCAAACTAGGTTTTGACTTTCCCAGAGTTTCACCCAACCAAATTTCTTGATCCAAGTCTCTAAAATTAGATTTTGATGAGGATAAAAATCCTATGCTGGGCTCACTCAAAAATTTCTCTTCTGTAGAAAGCCCTAATTTCTGCATCGAAAACTAAAAATGCTCGGAATAGAATTCCGCTTCAACAGAAAGATGCGCCCTTCAATGGAGCGTCAGCCTAGCATAATTTTGCTGATAGATTGTGGAGAGAGACCCAAAAATTAGGGAACCCTAGCTTTTGTAGCTGCATAATGTCTTCTTCTTAGGTTAGCTTTGATACCATGTTAGTTTTTCTTCATTTAAGCTAGCATTATGATCTTAGGATCTTTTAACTAAGAGAATAACAAGCACATCACAAGAGACAAGAGACACAAAGGGTTTTCCTTAGTGAAACCATAAAGGATAAAACCCCACAACTTCCTCAGAGATAGAATTAGCACAAAAGGTAAAACCAGAAAATAGTAAGATGATCTCCCAACAGTAGCAGTCTCTCTCTCTCATACTAAGAGAGCTTCTCCTCTCTCACTCATGCGCCCCAATGAGTGAGTGTGAGTGTTGCAAGTGAGATAAATAGAGAGGCTCACTCTCTATTTATATTCTTTCATTCACTTGAAGTGCACTCCAACATGTCGGCCTCACTTAACAATTACTTACTAGAGCTGACATCTCTAGGAGTGTCTAATAACCCTAGTGCCCCACCACTTGTGGGGACTTTGCCTCCTCTAACCAATAGGAGGGTAACACAATGGTGGGGATGATTGCCCTGACTTACAATGAATCACCTAGGGCCGACTTCACCAGGATAGTCTAATAACCCAAGGGCCCCACAACTGTGGGGACTTGAACCCTTGACCAATAGGAGGGTTACCCACAATGACTTGACATGACTTTCTCATTATAGAAACTGCCCGGAATAAACATCGGGGTATGACATGACTCAAATACATTACAATACATCCCAAAATAAACATTGAGTTAAAATAGATAAGAAATACAAGTGAATACATTCCGAAGTTACAATCACATCAACATTGGAGTGTGTAGGTATATCAGGTGAAGGGTCATATGTAGGGGTAGGCTCTTCTTCTTCAACCTCATGAAGTGAAGAAGATAGCTAAATAATTTCATCTTCATGATCTCCCATTGTGTGTGAATCAATGTGAGAAGTAGTGCGCCTGGATCGTCTGCTTCTCTCTCCCGAAGGAGAAGGAGATGTAGAAGGTGGAAGTCTTGCTAAACAATCAGAATGGCGAGGTGCCGCACCCGAATCAATAATGACTCAAAAAATGAAAAAGAATCTCTAATTATGCAAACCCTAAGCAAGTTAATGTGCATAGAGCATACACCAATATAATCTAAATCCAATCACAAGCAAACAAGGGTAGGGTATGTGAGCTCCTGAATGAAGCAGGTATGTCTCGCCTAGGAGAGGCTTGAGACTCCCATACACAAGAAGCGGAGGTTCATAACCAATTATTGTGGCCCTTAGCTTGAACGCATATATCAACTGTGTTGTCTGACCCCAACTTGGTCGGGACACCCACAAAATAACCCCTACAAAGTACCCCCTCAATAACCTTGGTAAGGAAACTAAGGTCACCTCAATATAATCAATGCTCAGGCAGACAGTCGTAGGAGGGATTGACAATATGGGAAGGGTAGTAAAGCCTAAAACTCTTGAAAGAGTCCCTAGATATGAATACAATCCTAGAAATATTTCCGGTGCTACTTAGTTATGACTAGGGGTCATCCCAATCAATAACCGCTCACCCTCCCTCATGCTTAACTCCCTTGTAAGAGGTGGATCCTAAGAAACACTAATTATACCAAGGAATTTCACACTCTCACTTGGACAAACACATACATGTTGTTTAGTGGTCCTGGATAATTTACTCACAATGAACTATTCCAAGACCTTAAAACCTAATCTTGTTGGTGTACCCTATCAAAGAAAATAGTGTAATCCATTTTTATTAAGCGTTGATTTTATTTGGATTTATTACTCAAAAAAGGTAGATGACCATGCAACCAATGGTGTTATGACGCAACTCGAAGTAAAATGCACACCTAACAATCAATGCAAATGCATTGTGTCGAATGAAAAATAGGGCATGCTACTACGTGAAATGCAAAATTTTCTTCAAATGACAAATGTAGTCATTCCTATATGAAATACTAACTAATACTTCTCTAAGTAAACCTAGTGCAAGTACCATGCAAAGTGCAAAGTGCAATGGATAATGATGCAAAGAAGTAAATATTTTTGTATGTTTTGAAAGAATGAGATACTAAAGCAAAATAATGATTCTACCACCCCCAGACTCTACAAGCACAATCAAATAGCACTCACGCAAAGTACTAAGGTAAAAGGAATCTAATGCACTAATCCCAAAAAAAAAAAATCGAAAATGCAATGACAAGAACATTCTTAAAAAGGAAATTTACCCTTAAAAAAAGTGTCTTTGGTCAGAAACAAAGGTGTATACAAACTCTAGTAGTATCAAAAGGAGACTCAGTAATCATCACAATTCACCCAGCAACAATCCATCTTCCTCTAAAAGGAAAAACTCAGTGCATACGTGACTGTTCGCAGTGGACCCCTGTATGTACGTGGATATAGCAGTCAAAGCCGCGTGTATATGCAACTGTGTGTTAAAAACTCACGTACATGAAGAAAAATGTATAAAAAGAAAGGAAAATAGACAAACTGAGACAAAATTCACACCAATTAGACATTACCAGGCAAACATGCCCCCAAACCCGACTCAAAAATAGAGAAATAAGAGCAATTCAAGAATATTGAATGTCGATAAAACCCCCCAAAGGACAACTACTAGGAAATCCCTAGCGGAGTCACTAATTCTGTTATGGAGAGAAATTCCTATGGCTAGGGGTACCACAATAGACAGCTTGACTCCAAAAATCAATCTTTTCCTATATGAAAGAGAAACCAAATATCTAACACTAAAGGATCTCGATTCATACCTTATTCCGGACGGTTGATGTAGATCCTTATTGAGCTTTCCAACTCCATCTTGAATTGATAAATTGCTTTCTCAACATTCAATAAATAAGACAAGCATGCTATATATAATCATGTTATATCTACTCTAGCATATATAATCAGTAACATATAAGCATTTGAAATCATCCATGGATCAAATATTCATTCAAATACACATTATTGGATAGAAAAAGATATTTCTATTAATATAAAATCAGAGATTACAATGAATACAACCTCTGTCTGCACATCTATGAATCGGAGAAACTGAGTCCCCCACTTGGGCCTCCACCACTTCAATCCTCCATCTCTCAATAGCAATCTCACAAGCATAGGGAAAGCTTGGGAAGAACACAAAAGTGCTCCAAGAGACAAAGGGATGCAAACTCTAGCACACATTCCAGCAACAATGGACTATAGTTCTCTTTCTCTCAATTCCTCATGCCTTCAATGTATCCAAAGGGTTTCTTATATAGTTCTTCAATGGGGTAATGAAAGGTTGAATCTGAGAGATATCAAGGCATAGGGAAGGCCAGGAGACAAGTGAGTCGGATCCACATCAAGGAAAACTCCAAAAGAATTTGGCTTCTTGCACACATCCCGATGTACACGGTTTTAGGGGTCAAACCCACATGTATACGTGAGAAAGGGTTTAAAAGTCACGTATAGAAAATTTTGCATGTTTTTAGGGATGATCTTGGAAACATCAAAGGAATAAAAATGGTCCATGGGGTCTAAGGATTTTGTAGAGGGATAGAGAAGGCCATAAAAATGTGATTGACCATGTGTGGTAAAATTAGCTATAACACAATTGTTCTGCAAGAGGACTCCACAGAGCCCTTCCATTCTTACATCCATGCAAACAGTGAAATCCCCATTGGGATCCACAATTCATAGTATTGTTGTCATCGTCAAAAGATGTTTAAGCTTATAAAAACTTTCCTTGCACTTAGTCATCCATAAGAACTTGTTTGCCTTCTTTTGCAAAGTGGTCATGGGACAAGGTATCCTCAAAAATTTCTCAATGAGTTTTCAGTGGTAACCTACTAATCCCAAAAAGGACCTAATGTCAGTGACACTAGTGGGGTAGGCCAATCCTCCATGGTTTTAATATTTTACAAGTCCACAACTATATCGTTCTCGGAGATGATGTGACGCAAGTATTGTATATGTTGTTTGTAAAAATCACATTTACTAAACTTGACATAGAGCTGGTGTTCTTGTAACACCTGTAGCACTATGCAGAGATGATCCTATTGTTCCTCTTTACTCTTAGAGTAAACTAGGATGTCATCTATAAAGTCAAAATTAAATTATCCAAGTATTTACTGAATATATTATTCATCATACACATAATGTTCGTGGGTGCATTGGTCAACCCGAATATCATTACTACAAAATCGTAGTGGTCCTACCTTGTATGAAAGGGGGTTTTATGAATATCCTCATCGTGAATCCGAACCTAATGCTATCTGGATTGCAGGTTGAACTTTGAAAATATATTGGATCCTACTACTTGGTCGAACAAATCATCGATCCTAGGGAGTGGGTATCAATTCTTGATGGTCATGTTCTTAAGTTGTCTATAATCGATGCACATCCACATCGTACCTTTCTTATTCTTTATGAAAAGTATCAGTGGTCCCCAAGGGGACACACTTAGTTAGATATATCCCTTATCAATCAACTCCTGTAAATGCAGTTTGGGTTCCACCAACTACGGTACGTTCATGTGATAAGGGTATTTTGAATTCAGAACTGAACCTTGTGTCAGTTCTATGGAAAGATCTAGGTTTCATTTCGGTGGTAATCTTGGTATCTCTTTAGGAAACACATCCGTGAAGTCTACAAGAAGTGGAAATTCTTCAATGTGTTGTTCTCTTTCAGCTTTTATTTCCTCGATGTTTACTACAAACAGTTTGCAGCCTTTCCTAAAGCACTTCTTTGCTTGTAAATGTAATATCCCAAATTTTGGCCTAACACTTATGGGAATATGCCCCATTGATTATGATGTTGAATTGATGTTTAAATTGGCATATTGGGTATAAGACCCCACTGCATATGAACATGATGAATTGTTTGATATATTGGGCATAAACCAATTTCATATATATATATATATATATATATATATATATATATATATATGATTTCATGTGCTGGGCGTCAACCCTAAAGCACATAACTGATGATATGTTTTGTGTGAACCAAGAAGCTCTGGAACACATGAGTTATGAGACATTTTTTTGAGCATGAAGCTCTGAATCACATGAAAAGATAAATTGGAAGTGTTAGGCATAAGACCTAGAGCCTTCCAAGTTCATGTTCAGCCTAATCTCTGGAACACCGAATCCTTAGCCATTCTATCCCTACATTTATCCTGTAAGTACATCCCAGCATTAGTGTTGAGCGAGGAGCTCTGGAATTGCACTAACTTTGTAACTCTCTATTTTTAGCATTGAGTATGGGATCCAGATAAGCTCTAGGATTTACTGAAAATAATTAATTATGTTGAGTGAAAATGACTCAGATACAACATTGATCTGATCTTACTTATTCTTAAGCGATTAAATGAAATTTCAAATTTCTTTATCTCATCAAGTACTGAAGAACTACCATGTTACACGACGGAATCCAACATGAAAGGAGGTTTAGAGGTTCCCTAACCTAGTTGACCTAACCCCTGCCTGAAAAAATTATTAAAGAAAGTGACTAAGCTAAAACAAAAGTGTCGTATGTTTAGGGATCATGCTATAGGATACCCAAGGATAAAATGTTAACAGATGATATATATCTATATATATATATATATATATACATGATATGTATAAAGTGTAGGCTTAGTAATAATACTAATAGCTCTAAGAAATAAAGAAAGGATATGTATTTATTATTATTACTAACGATAACTAAATATTAAAATACCTATAAGAGTCAAAATAAGAACTAGTCAAAAGTTTCTATGTTAAATATTAAAATTACCTAAATTAAATAAAAATGTTTAATTCAAGAAATCAAATGATTCTTGATTTAACTACCCCTTTGACTGAAAATTCAGCCTATAAAAACCCAAGCCAATTAGAGGCTTGGGAATCTTTTTATTATTCCATAATTCTACCTATTTATCCTCAAGATAGTTCTTGGAGAACAATTTCCTAAAAGGAAAAAGGAGGATTGATATAGAACCTGATATACCAGACAGGGAAGCCTTACCTTAGGATCTCTAATCTTCTTGCATGTTGGAACTAGCTCGAAGGGAGCCAGATTGAAACCGTGAATGGTTGTGGGTCATGGTTGGGTGGAATGTGGTAGTTCTCAACTTATTCAGTTATCTAAATAAAGGGCAGATCTGTCTATGAATTTGTTAATGTTGGGTATTTGAGTGTGCAGGATTTTTAGTCATTAAAACAGCTTCATCTTTCAAGTATGAGGTTCCTGATTTTTTCCTTGTAAACTACATAGGTTTTATTATTAAAAGAATAAATTTAATTCTAAGCGAATATCTAGTAACTATCTGCTATAACTAGGTTATATTTTCTACATTACTTCTCTCTAAACTTACAGGTTAAACTCATTTTTTTAGTAGACGTATTTCTTTTATCAAAGGTTAGGTTAATTTTTTGTTTTAAACAAGTTATTCTAATGAACTGTATTCATGATGGATTAAGATCAATTAGTGCTATATATAGGAGGGTTTGGTTTTTATTTCATTTCAACAATTTATTTCCTATCTATAAATTCAAGTTCAAAACCTAGAAGTATTTAAAAACAAGCCTATATCTTATCTCAGCTAGTAGATTTCATATTGCCATCACACTTATATTATTTAAAATAAACTAAACTAAACTATTATCTATAATCATAGCCTAATCTCTTTGCAGAAGAGTATAACTTAAACATAATTTTCCAAACACTTTAAATAAAATATCATAAAACAAACTAAACAAATTATTTCCATTTTATAAACAACAACATTGAATGAAAAGCTATCGAGAACTCTAAGGTCTGTAGGAATGAGTGCATCATATTTCATAACCATACTCTTTACCTTTAACATAATAAATCAACCTTAAAATACATTATCAAAATTGTATCTCCTAAGAGGTTATAACATAAGAAATCAACCATAACCTAATACAAAATACTTTAACCCATATCGTATAAACCAAGAGGTTACAAGATCCAATCTTGTTAAAATTCATGCCAAACAAAAACTACACACACATCATTTACAACCCACAAAGCAAAGGATCAAATCCTATAAGCTCATGGTTTAAACACAAGGATTACATCCCAACCATGACCGGCATCGAATCTTGTAGGGTTCAATTCACAAAATTATATCAACGTTGTAATAGCTTACAATTATTCCACACAAACCATGCTATCAACATTTAAAATGCAATAATTATTAATCCTAAACGAAATCGTTTCCCTATCAACATTTCCTTATAGTAAATAAAAATATTATATATACATGCTATAATCACATACGACATTATCCACACAATAAAAGAAACCCCAATTTATACGTTGTATTCATAATAGAGGCTCACAGCTGAGAAGAAAAGAAATAATCTAGTAACAAAATCCATATAAATAATCAACCACTATCTAAGCTATCATAGCAACGACATCCTCTTCGCATTATAAAAACAGAGCTCGCAGCCCTTTCCAAAATTAAGGCACGGACAAGTAAATAGAATTGTAAATCACCATTTAAACAACATTTCACTAATATCTTACACAGTCACTAAGCTAATTGGAAAGAGTGCCATTCCCAACAATGGCACGGATCTAAATGAAAATCAACTCTGTTAAATACCCAAAATGAGAATTTAAATTACAGACATCAATTTGCACAGAGTCAAAACCTTGCCAAGCAAGGAATCGTATCCACGATTTATACACAGCAGTGAATGCATTCTTTTATAACCACTATAATCTATATATAAAAACTACACACTCATGATTCGAAACCAATGCACCATTTCAAGCAATGGTGCTGCCACCATTTGAAATCCAACATTATAACTAAAACACATAGTCTCCATTAACCACAAGGTCACAAGTTAAATCTCTCAACCTAAAAATATTACAGAGTAGAGTCATGATAATCATGGCTCGAAGGCGCCAAATCCAAACCCAACAACTTAAACCTCAAACTGCATACACATCTCTTGATGCCTTTCATTATCTAAAAATAAGATTGTACACAGTCGAAACCCCTAACCAACAAAAGTATTCATTTAACACTACGAACACTGAGATAGAAGCTTAGACAAAAACCTCTACGCAGAGGTAACAAGCTCAAAGCTTCTTGGTACATGTCTTACCTGTGAAGGGTATGCGTCAGCAACCACAGAAGACCCATGAGTTGCCCAAGGGAATCCTGCCACATGCAACTAGGGGATTGATAATGGTGAGAAGCATACCAATCCTCCAAACTAAAACAACAAATAACTCATGATGCAAACCAAGTGAAGGGCATACCATCCCAAAACATAGATGCAAGCTAGAACTCACTCTAGGGTACAAACCAGGGATCTGAATAGACCTCCACCATCAAAATTACAAATGACTCATTCTTTCACGATAGTCCAATATTAGGGATTGATACCCACACATCCCAAGGAGCATTTATTTTTCCACCCTGCCCACGACTACATTGATTTTTATCCCCACGCCTATAGTTCTTAAACCCCAAAACATTATTTGATATTGAAATGCCTTATGGATTAAAATCCCATGTTTGCATCGTTGACTTAGGGTAAAGCCAAGGTTCATGGTATATGGAATATTCCATGAATGGCTTCGAACATACCTTTAACATATAGTATATAAACTTTAAAACAACATATGGATAAGGTCTAATATCTGAAGTCTTTCACGTAACAATTAAACCATATAAATGTTAAGCATAGGTTTGAAGCTGATTTAAGGTATTATAACCATAAGTAATAATGGTAACCAGTTTAGACGTAGGTATAAATAAACCTATCCGTGCATAACCAATGATGCTATCAACAATAATAAGGATCGCTAATATAATATTGTGGTCATTTTTTTGTATAAAGCAATGAAGTAGTTTAGCATAGGTATCATGCCATTGTTTTAATTGTCGTAGCAATTCTCTGTCACCTAATGAACCTACACGAAACAAATAAGAGTTGCATTAGTTCAACATGATCTAAGTAAACACTATAATGTCAAGTAAAACCAGTTACCTCTCCATGTGGACTTGTAAGGGATACAAGTCTCGCCACTCCACCCCTTGATAATTACAAGTTAATTCAAGACTTTCCATAAACCTGTAAACAAAACTTATAACAAGTAAGTTATAAAATGAACAAACATACACATAAATGCAGGATAATAAGTAATCAATGAACAATGTAGCCATATAAACTAGAACAAGTAACTTAAATTCATTACATATTTGTATTAATAATCACATTGGGGAAAACATATAGAAAGGGTAAGAACAACTTATGGCATTTTAGTTTCGGAAATAAAGTGTGACACATTCTATAGAAGATAAGATAATGTCTAGTTCATGTAGCAACTAACTAGCCCAATAATTTTTTTTTTCAAAA
Source organism: Pseudotsuga menziesii (assembly GCA_001517045.1). Lineage (NCBI taxonomy): Eukaryota > Viridiplantae > Streptophyta > Pinopsida > Pinales > Pinaceae > Pseudotsuga > Pseudotsuga menziesii. The sequence continues at coordinate 1,150,045 of LPNX010147762.1, read as the reverse complement.
TTTGGCGACATTATAGTAAATTATATATCTTCTTTCCAAAAATGTTCTTAGGTATGCCTTGTATCTTTACCTAAATCCCTTGGCTATCTGTACACAATATTGACTTGTGTAAACAATCGAGCATGACATGGTGTTTTTCGAACCAGTCCATGTCGATAAGTATATAATATCATCCTAAGGGTAGGATGTTCAAGTTTATTCTAGCAGGAAAACCATTCCAGTTTACCTCACAATCAATGACTATTTTAGAAACCTTTCGTTTCATACCCATGGCTAATTGCACCAGCCAAGGTTTCTCATGTTTAACTTTGTCTAGTTTACATACATCAACAGTTTTAGGTGATACATTGCTTCAACAAGCATTGGGTTCAATCAGTATTGAAACATAAGTGTTGGAAACCTTACCTTCTATCTTAACCATGGTAGCCTGATGCTCTGCTTGTCATCCATCCAAGGCTGCATAAATCCTCGGTGTTCCATCTATGTCCTCTAACGTTGGTTTTTCTTGTAAGTTGTGCAAGACTCCATTGGTCTTGTTCTTATAGTCTCAGGCATAATGGGGCCCTTGGCATTTCTATCATTTGATTTGCAGCCAAGCAACATTGGCTCCCCCATTTTTTGTCGGTTTGTTAGCATTGGAAGTTGGTACATATGTCTTTGCACCTATCTTTGGAAAATTGTTGTTATGTTTTCTATAAGGCCATGGGTTGAAACCAGGTTTACGGTTTTCTAAGAAGGTTGTAGATCCGTCTCTACTTCTGTTGATGTTTGCTTGCCTCAGCTACCCATGCTCTTAGAAAATCCTAGCTTTGTGTAGGGTGTGTCCAATGTTTTAGGAATTTCAAATTCAATCATCTCCTAAAAGTAACAGATCCAAAAGTATTTTTCACTTTCTTGTCCTTTATGTATGACACATAATGTAACAGATCCAAAAATATGTTAACTAAAGAATCCATATTCATGGAATCCATCCTTAAGTCGGGAAAATCTTTCAGACATGTGTTTTTCCTGAAAAAATCAGTGAAATTTACTCCATCGTATTTCTTTTACCTCATGTTTCTTGGTATGATTTAGGTCTCTCCATAATCGAGCTGCTTTTCCATTTAAATTATAGATGGCTAGACAAGATTTCATCTCACTCGAGTAGTTGTCTACTCAAAAGTATTTTCTCATACCAAAAATCCATTCTTCAAATTTTTCTCTGGTGTTCATATCCCCTTCATAGGTTGGGGTTCTTATCTATCTGAGATTTTCTTGGAGTTTGTCATCATTCATATGTTTATTTCTGTAAGGAGAAAGGGAATTATCACTATAAAGACCATGATAATATCTTTCTCGAGGTTCAGGGGTGTGTTCTTATTTCTCTTCTTCCTTTGGGCTTCTGGACCATTTATGAAAGAACTCTTTGTTGAACTTGTTGTTTGAATGTGTGGGTTTCCCCTGAGGGCTTCCTCCCATCATGTTCCACATCAAAGCTTCATTAATTGTTTTTTTTAGTTTTCTTTCATTCATATTATCATCCTTGAAACTATGTAATTATGCTTGAAGACTTTGTCTAATTTTCAGTATATCAGAATTTAATTCAACCACTAGTTCTTCTCATGTGGGAGTATTCAATTTTCCTTTTTAGTTTTTTTCTTCTCCCGAGTTCATGATCTGAACCGTTCCTTGAATCCTGCAAATTCAAAATTTTAATCACAAGAAATTTTTTGTTAGTTACAAAATTTCAAAATCATAATTTATTTTCTGTAATGAATGTTTGGCATGCCCATTAGGTCTATCAGTGTCGAAACTGGCCTCTGATACCACTTGTAATGTCCCCAAAATTTGAAAAAAAAATGTATGCTAGTTAAATACTACCTATTCTGGACATTAATTCATCTTCTGCGGAATATGTTGGACATTGTTTACTAAGTCGAAGTGTCATAAGATGTCCTTATGTTTCTATGTTTTTTCCTATGAAATGATGATGTAATTATGCACTATGTTTATATTACTTGAACTGGTTTAAGTGATTACTCTTCTATTTTTCATTATTATTTATCATATGTGTGTGTATGCTCATTCAATTGTATCTTATTTCTTGGTTATCTGTGTTGTTCATTGTTTATGGATTTATTTATGGAAAGTTCTGACTAGCATTTAACTGTCAAGGGGTGGAGTGGCGTGATTTTTATCCCTTATGGGACCACTTGGAGAGGTAAATGGTTATACCTGTTGATATGGGGTTTACTTAGTTGATGTTTGAACTAATGCAAAATTATCATTTTTTGTGCAAGTTCACTCGATGGCGGAATCTAGCTATGACAGCTAAACGTGACATCGTATGGCATGTTATCTATGCTACACTGTGCTATTCCTATTGAAGACAAAAGGAATAATGTTCTTGCCTAACTATTCCTACTACTTATTGTTTATGCAGATTTGGAGTCGTAAGACCTGCATCTTTATGGTTAACATTATTATTGTGGATTGAGACTATGACAATTATTTTCCCTTTTCTATGTATTTATAACATGTAAATAACAAAGTGTAAAGCCTAGTGTTATAGGCTTAGGTCATAAGACTTGGCAAACATTATGTTAAGTTTTGTAAGTATTGTGGTTTATGTGGAAAAACCTTCATGGCATCTTCCATATGCCATGAAACTATGGATTAACTATGCCAATGAGGGTTTTTATGGAGGTTTAATGCAAAATCACAAACATTGGGGTTTGGCCTATATGGATGTGGGTAAAAATCACGTCGATAGTGGGAGACATGGTGGCGCATTTATGGATCCTTGGGATAGGGGGAAAATGAACCCTAAGCTCTAGTATGCCGATGTTTGGGATTCATTTGGTTTTGTTGTTGGTTGTATGCATGGTTTTGGATCTCAATTTTTACCACTGTGTGGGGAAATAAGCTCACTCTATGTTGAAAAGGGATGCTCTCTATCTAGTTTTACAGCGTTGTATTATTGTTCAATTTGGGTTGAGGATTTAGCACACTTCTAATGGTTCTATATTTCAATTTTCAAGTGACATGGTTGCTTCCATTCGTGGCTCGTTGTTGGTTAATAGGATTGTCTATGATACCCATCGATGGGTAAGCCCTACGATAGCATAGGACTTTTACCTCTGTGTGTGATGATTAACAAAGCTTTGAGATTTTTGTTGAAAGGATTAATGTTTGTGAATATTTTAGTTATGGGTTCAAGGTATGGTCCTTCATGATAATGGGAATTCAGGGATGCGTTGTAAATACTATTTCAATGTCGTTTTAAGTGTGGATACTTTGAGCCATGTTTTTCTAGGAAAACACTCAGCTCTATAATAGTTTTTGGTTTTGTATCTTAATCATATAGTTTGGTAATTTAATGGAGAGATCTGTGTTTTTTTTAAATGATATGTTAATTTATGGCAGTTCCATTTCTTGCAACGACACCCTGTCAAATCGTGATTGTGTGCATTTTACTTGTAATTGTTTATAACTGTGAAATATATGTTTTATTTAACGTGTCTGGGGTTTACTAATGCTACAGGCCTTAGCTTGGCATACTGATGTATAATTTGTAAATGTCGTGGATGTAACAACATAGATGGTAGGGTTTAGATCAATTATTTTGGTATTTAAAATGTTTTCAGTTGTGTTTTTAATGTTGATTATGGTGGGGTTTTACCTCTTGACCGTGAGCCTTAATATGGGAATGCAACATGTATATTTTAATGTTTTGTTTAATGTATAACTGTGATAGAGTAGTGATTTCAATTATGGTTTAAATCTGGGGTTTATAGTTGAGCTTTGATATTTGTGACTCCAACCCTCATGTGAATACATAGGCTGTGTATAGTTTATTGGATGTTACTTTGTACATTTAGTTATGTTAATTTAGTTTGAATTTGATGTTTTAAAATTGATCCCTACACGATTAGATTCCTCGGCAAATCCTTCATTTAGTTTTAATTTGTAAATAAGGTGAGCCTACATGATTCGATCCTGGGCTGTCCAATGCATGGATTGGTGTTTCAATACAATGTGTGTGTGTTTTTGTTTTGGAAAAGATGCCAACAAAATTCGATCCTGGCTCCTTTAAATGGATATTTTTGTTTATTATTTTCATTGGTATTAAATATAAAATCCATTCTTAGTTGGGTAGTGAAGAGTAGATATATTTGATATAATAGTTAGGCCTACTGTCGGACCTTAATAGGGTTTGATGATTGGCATGTTATGGAGAGAATTTTATAGTAGAAATTACTCTTTGGGGTTTGTTTAAGAATTAACTTTGTTATGTTATTTGTAGGTTTAGGGTTTAACTATGTTAAATTTTTTTATATCATTTATGCTATAGCTATAAAGAATAGTTTCGATGGTTGAAATAATGAGCCTAGTGGAGATATGAAATCTTCCAGTAGAGAAATATATATGGTTGTATTTTAATGGTGATAATTTAGATTTTGCAAATTTTAATTCGTTCTTTGGTTGATATTTTAATATTTAATTTTAATCCGGTTTATATACATATAAACTATGATTTCACTCTTGTATTTAAGTTGAACAAGAACTAGGAAATCTAGCTAACTTAATTAATATGAACTCTGTTGAAATAAATATTCTCTTTAGAGGAGACTGAATTTAACATGTAAATGATGAGAGAATAATGTAGAAATAAGAGAGACCAAATTCTCCTATGGTTTTGAAAACTGATAAAAATATAGGTGGCAGTCTATTATTACAAATATGAATAAGATCTACATTTCCTTAACTAGTAAATCATGTTTAAGTAAACAAAATAACCTAGCTACAATAGATAGATACTATTTATCATTCCATAATTTAATCCCTTCATTTAATAAGAAAACCTATGTAAATTATAAGGAGGATCAATAAACCTCATAGCTCCAATTGGAATCTATTTTAATGGTTGGAAATCCTAAACACTCAAACAAATAGCATTAACAAAGACATAGACAGTTCAGACCTCTGTTCTGAAAACCAAATAACTTGGGAACTACCACATTTCACCCAACCATGACCCAGAACCATTCCTAATTTCAATCTCGATCCCCCAAGATGGTTAGAACATGCAAGTAGCTTAGAGCGCCTATGGTAAGGCTTCCCTATCTAGGATAACAGGTTCTGTATCAGTTTTCTTTTCCTCTAGAGAAAAATTCTCTCCAAGAACTCTCTTCAGATTAATCAGGTAGAATTATGGAATAATCAAAAGATCCCTAGGCCTATGTTTGGATTGGGTACTTATAGACATACTTTTCAGGAAAAGGGGCAGTTAAATCAAGAATTATTTGTTTTCCTGAAATAACCCATTTTACTTAATTTAGGTAAATTTAATATTTATTTACATTTAACTTAGGAAACTTTGACTAGTTCCTAATTTGAATCTTGTAGATATTTAATATTTAATTAACATTAGTAATAATAATAATGTATAGATCCTTTCGTTATTATTCATGGTTACTATTAGTATTACTTGTACTTAATCTTTTATACATATTATATATAAAATATATATTTATATATATCTTTGTTAACATTTTTACTTTAGGTATCATATAGCATGATCCCTAATTGCCTCACACTTTTATTTTTATCTTATAGTCACTTATTTATTAAGGCCTTTGTGTAGGGGTTAGGTCAACTAGGTTAGGAAACTCTAAACCTCCTTGCATGTTGGATTACCTCGTTTAACATGGTAGTTCTTCATTATTTGATGAGATACAAAAATTCCAAATTTCATGTAAGAACTTAAAAATAAGTAAGATGCGATCAATGTTTTATCGGAGACATTTTCATTCAACATATTATTTTTTCAATAATTCCTAGCGTTTATCTAGATCCCACACTCAACACTAAGAAACATGGAGTTACAAACTGAGTACAATTCCATAGATCCTCGTTTAACACTAATTCTAGGATGTATTTGTAGGATAAACCTAGGGATACAATGTCTAAGGATCCGATGCTCTAGAGCTTATGCTCAACATCAACTTGGAATGCTCTAGGGATTATTCCCGACACTTCCAATTCTTATCCTTTCATGTGCTTCAGAAATTCTTTCTCAACAAAAAGGTTTCATAACTCATGTTCTCCATAGCTTCTCGCTCAACAAAAAAATGTAAAATACTCATGCACTCCAGAGCCTCTCGCTCAACACAAACATTCAATACTCATGTGTTTCAAACCTTATTGCTCAACAAAAAACATCAAATACTCATGTGCACCAGAGCTTCTCGCTTAACACAAACATCAAATACTCATGTGCCTCATAGCTTGCGCTCAACACAAACATATCATCAATTATGTGATTTAGGGTCCACACCCAACACATGAAATCATATACATAAAACATATGCAATTGGATTACGCCCAATATATAAAACAAATCATCATTATCACATGCAGTGGGGTCTTATGCCCAATATAAAAAAAAAACATCAAAGCAACATCATAAGAAATGGGGATTATGCCCATAAGTGTTAGGTAAAAAATTTGGGATATTACAGAGACAATTATTCACGGGGACTTCACTAAGTGAACCTCTCACATAGCACATGCGATCATGGGATATTAAAGAAAGCCCTTAATTTCGAGAGATATTGACCCAAACTCTTTTTGTTGAAACCCCCTCCCCATACTTAAAACCTCCTCCCCACCCCTTTTTATACCTCAATCCTTATAAACCACCCTACCCACTCCCACCTTAAACCCCTCATCCCCCCAATACCTGCAATATATTGGTTTGATTTTTGATAATTTTAAAACTCACAATATGAAATAACGTTATAGGATATTGGTCAACAAGTGAATCCCCCGTGCAATTATTATGAATTTGATGGGATTAGGAGCGATAAATGATTACTTTAAAGTCAACAAGGATTTTTCTAATGCATGGAGAAAGTCAAGGGAGCCATGGAGTGTTGACAAAACACCATACGTGGACTAATTCATCCAAGATGAATACCTGTTCAAGGGTCATTAATTATGCATCCCTAGAGAATTAGTGTGGTAGAATATGATCAGGGAGTTGCACAATGGATTTTTAGGAGGACACTTTGGCATCAACAAGGCTAAAGAATTGGTTTCAAAGAAGTATTACTAGCCCGAAATGTCGACGTACATCAAGAAATGGGTTTGAAAGTGCCGAGTATGCCAATATGAAAAGGGGAGAAGCCAAAATGCATGGTTATATATGCCATTTCCCATAATGGTTGTACAATGGGAGGAAATCAACATGGATTTTGTGTTGGGATTGTCGAGAACACAACAAGGGAATGACTCTCTATTTAAGTTAGTTGACATATTTTCAAATATGGCGCACTTTAGTCCATATCGAAAGATAAGTGATGAAACATGGATTGATGTATTATTCTTTAAAGAGACTGTGAGATTGCATGGGATTCCTAAGACCATTACTTCGATCATATATACCAAGTTTATTGGTAATTCTAGAGAACCTTCTCGAAGAATCTTGACATGAATTTGTAGTTAAGTTATGCATAACATCCATAGACTAATTGGTAAACTGAGATTGTGAACAAAATATTAGGAAATTTGTTGAGGTGTTTAAATGTTGATCAACAAAATTAGTGGGAAAATGTGTTTGAAAAGGAATAATTTGCATATAATAATTAAGTGAGCTAGTCAACTGTAACGAGTCCATTCTAGATCATGTAAGGAATAAGTCTACATGGATTAACATACTTTGTCGACATGCCGATGCGAGTGAAGAAAAAAACTAATTCAAATTCATTTACTAATCATAATAAGGAAGCGCATGACCAAGTGAGAAAGCATATTGAGAAAATTAATGCAACAAATAAGTTAAGAGACAACGGGAAGAGATGACTGCAATTGTTTGTAGAAGGTGATTTAGTATATGAAAAAATGAGGAAATAAAGGTTCCTATGAGGAACATATGACATGATGAAGTTGATTAATATTAGTCTATGTAATATTATACATAGCTTATCATACAATCCTTATGTGCTTTATTTTATTGAAGGAATGGGTGTATTTCCAATGTTTAATGTTTATTACCTATTCAAATTTGAAGAAGTGTCGAGGAGTGACATATAAGAGTTGGTTTATTTGATGAGATAGATGAAAGTTCAGTAGAAGTATGCATTTGGAGATATGCTCAATGAACACTCATTTGGGAATATTAGGAACCAAAAGAGGAAATAATACTTGGTTCGATGGGTGAACAAGGACATATAAGAAGTGACGTGTATTTCGGAAAAAGAGATCAATCGACTACAAGGTCATGAAAAGATCTATTTTCAACACCAAGAGGTTGATGAAGGGTCATTTAATCCCAACCGAAACTGTCAAACATACACGACTAGAGAACCCAAAGGAAATTCAATGAACTGGATAAGAGGGGAAGACAATCGATGAGCAAAGGAGAATAGAAGTGGACATGGTAGAAGGTTGACAGAAGAAGAAACATAGGCATGGTGACTCTAACCGCAAGTGGTCGATGACCAATGAAAAAGTGGAAAATGGTCAAATACATCATTCCAACTCAAACCTGAGGAGAAGTAGAGATTAAATCCAACTAACTTCAGTAGGTGAAAGGATTGACTATATCTAGAACCCAAGGAAATATCAACAACATGGTAGTTGAAATGGTTGTAGAGTAGTTATGGAGGATGGTGAAGGACAATAGGTAGCGTAACCTATTGAATTGAAACTGATGATGTATTTAATGCGTCCTTGGTGGTTCATAAGGGCCAATGAATATTCTAGAAGAGGAACTTGATCATTCTGCATACAAGTGCATCTATAAATACTAGAGCATGTTCAAAGGAAGGGACTTCGGTTGTTCAACATTGGAACCTTTGGTAAGTTCTAGAGAGCAGAGAGCCGAGAGTGATAGAAAACTACGTGCTATGAGATATACATATGTTTTAGAGAGTGAGATTGTGAGTGAGTTTGTGTAGAGTAGAGGACGAAGTATTCCCTCATGTTCTTTTTGGTTGTAACAATCATTCCTCATTTAGAATAAACCTTTGTAATATCTCATTTTAAAGAGATTCATTCATAATTTAAAATCCATATTTCTTGGCATACCTACATGTTTTGTGTGTGTGCTTGTGTTCCCATTGTGGAACTATGAATTGCAGGAGCATGACTAACCATGTTTGTACCAGCTGGTTGACCTTGATTTGCATAAGTGATGAGAATGGAGCCGCTATATATCCATACCTAGTTCTCCCACAATTCAAGGATGTTTTTGCAAAAGAGTGTCCAAGGTTACTATATGTTAACCACTTGTGTGTGTTCTGTACTAACATATGGGATCATGTTCTGAATAAAAAATAGAAAAAAGTGTAGCTTAAGAGTGAAAAGTGCATATTTTCTTCATAATGTGAACATGTGAAAAAATTTATACACTTCTTCAACAAAAACACAATGATAGAATTATTACAATATATGTAAAAATTGATGAAAATGTCTTCATGTGTGACACTAATTCAACATATTTTCCATATATGATTTGAATTCTATCCTTAATGCTTGTTCCATCATTTACTCCCAACTTCCTTGATAATTTCCCTTTTCTAGCTTCTTCTTCTCATGATTATGGTGAGGATGAAAATACACATCTACCTACTAAGTTTCTTCTAGTTGCACTAGCACAAATGCTTCCTTTATGGGTCTGTTCAACATGTCACTACTAGACTTGGGGTCTAGATTCAACATTTTTATAAACATATAATTTTAAAATCCAATTTAAACGTCGAAAAAATGTCAATTTTTTGGGGATTGTTTAGATAATACCTCAAAACACTCCACCTATTGTCACTTAAGTGGCTTGATATGCGACATTTCTTAACCAAAGTCATAGGAAATCACTTAAGAGACATTCTAGTTGTAGAAGTTGGCTTAAAAAACACCTAGTTATTTATCGTCACTTAAGAAATGACTTCAAGACAGAAGCATTTTTCTTTTTTCCACCTCAAGTCAACGATTTTTAAAACACATTTCGACAGAACATCTACTATGTTTTTTTTGAGTTCAATCGGGAAAAATTTAAAACATATATATATATATATATATATATATTGTAAGTAAGATTCTATTATGATACAAAAATGCTATAGAGAGGGCTGGTCCTCTGGTCGAAAAAACCATGACCTTCAGCCCAGAAGACGGAAAGTACTTGTAAAAACAAAAGGAAAAGCAGGCTTAACTATGCCTGGTTCTCAAACCACTGATTACAAAAACACATAAACCTTGCTAGGCCCCGCATGGCATTCCTAACTGAGACCACTGATTACAAAAATTATATCATTGACCAAACATGAACTAAAATGGCTCAGCGGCCATTAACAGAAGAAGAAATTGGGATCAATCTAAAGGCAAGGGAGCCCACCGAGCATCACCAAGAAGACCAACGATTTTCAGATCATATAACCAACTAATGACTGATATCACTAGGGATAGTACCTGGGAATTCCTCCTTGAGGGGATGCATAGCTGGAGAGTTAGCAGGTGTGACCCTCGGGTTCTTGGGTACAGCTTTTGGATTAGCCAGCATATTCTCAGCAATTTGATCTAGTAGTTGAAATCCGACCGAGCTCTCCTATTGACCATGATGAATAGTCTCCATAGCCTCCCAGATGCCTTGTGCAGTTTGAATTTTGGCTTGAATGTATCAAGCTAGAAAAACACGCGCAGACTAGAACGGGCTGGGAATCAGGGGGCATCTCATTATCGATTCGAAATCCCTAAGGAGATCGATTTCCATGATAGAAATGTAGGTGTCAACTGCTGGAGGATTTTCAGATAGATATTTGTCACCCGAATTAAAAGGAGTGGCCACCTGGGACATACGATCAGCCTCAACATCAGCAAAGGCCTCACTAAGATTGCTCCCTCGGGTGTGGCCTCTAGCTCTAGATCTAATCCTCCATAGTCTGGGCATGGTGCCATTTTTCCAAGGATCAAAAGATAGAAACTAGAGGAGGATAAGATAAATAGAAGTGAACAGAGCCTCCCGTGAAAGGCTATAAATAGGAAATTCCTCCGCCGAGGTTCGGCCATTGCTATCACCTTCCTTAACTATCCCTGAACCTATCATTATTCTCTACAATGCGCCATGGGTGGGACGATCTCGCGTCCACTGCAAGTGATTCACCACTTCAATATTTGTGGCATTCCAATGGAAATGATCCGCCTTCATAGCTTCCAGACCGTAAAGCTTCCTGTCAAGATCAGTACTCGCTCCTCTAAATTCTTTCTTTCTGACGCATCCGTCTTTATGGCCATCTTCGCAGAGAGGGAAAATTCAATCGTCCCATCCATCATGGAGGTTGGTATGTGCTTGAACCACTTGCCTCATATAATGGTTGCGTGTAGAGCTTTGAAAGATGGGAGGGATCCACATTTTTGGGCTGCAAGGCTGTATGCTGAGATGAACTTCCCCGTGCCCCAGCTGGTGGATGATGGTTCTCATTTCCAGCCACAAGTGTCGATCCAACGAAGGTGGGCCCATCATGGATGATGACACTCCAACATTGGATCACACCCTAGATCTGGGCCATCTATCCTTTGCATGCATGCCATGATTCGTGTTGCCTCACATCTTCCTCCGCAACCTTGGAGCAACCATTCCAAACTTGCTGAGATTTGCCTTCATCCTCCTTACTCTCAGCATGAAATGAAAATTCACTCTCCATGCCTGAATTAACTTGAGTCGTGAGGGACCCTACTTGGAGCTTGCAAGCCATGTTGATGATGATTTGGGAGTCCCCTTCCACCACCAGCAGGAGCTTACTAGTTTGCTTAGCCCATATTATGCCATTGATAAGCCCTTCTAGCTCGGCCATGTTATTCATGTTTGTCCCTATTGAGCCCCAGAACAGGCTAATAATGCTGCCCCTCAAATTCTAAATTGCACCCCCATATCCAGCTGGACCTGGATTACCTTTGGTAGCACTGTCGAAATTGAGTTTGAAGGTCCCAAGGGGAGGAGGGATCTAGAACAGTGGGCTGGAGACTTGCACCGGCCTCGGGTAAGCAATGGATTTATCTGGAGGTAATTCATCAACCCCAAAATCCTGTACAATAATTCATTCATTACTTTCCACACTGATTTATTCCTGTGACCAAGGATGCAGGGTTATGGTTTCTTTCATATGTCTTGTAATGGAGTCCCACATCTCCTCTGTTTTTCTTTATTTTTTCTCAAAGATTTTTTTGTTTCTTGTCTTCCATATTTCCCATATTGTGAAGACAGGGAGAAGCTCCCATAAATGGTTCACAATTTTGTTTTTGAAGCTATTAGTGGGCCATTCTGCAATGGTTAGGTAAGGTCTTCCCCTGTGTCTGTTTTCTCTTCTGAAGATGGTCACCCCCCTCTCCCATAAGGCAGTGGCCACTCTGCATTCGTCCAGCAAATGGTTAATAGCCTCTCCCTTCTCCTCGCATAGGCAGCATCGGGATGGCCCAATAAAACCTGTGACCTGTAAGTTGTCCTAGGTTAAGATGCGTCATTTGATAACCAGTGAGTAGAAGATAGAAACATTGGGCCACCAACTTCCCTTCCATATTTTATTCCACTTAGCTTCTTGGATTACATTGACAGTTTTCATTAGCAATACTATGGCTTCTTTTGGATTGTAATTACCAGAGTTAGAATACCCCCATCTTAGCTTATCTGGTTTAGCACTTAAGGGGAATCTTTTCATCGTGAGTTCTACTAGGAATTTATCTAAGTCTTCCCCTAGTGCCTTATCTTGCCAACATCTCTTGTCCTTCCATCTTCTGAACCTCTGATCATCCATGTTATGATCCCAGAAATCCACCACATTTGTCATTGCATTGTTTTGAAGGAAAGAGCATAAAAGGGGTGTATCATCCCCACACGAGATAGTTGGTTCCTGGTTCAGTGCTTCGCTAAAGAATCTTGCATTTTTCGTATTCCTTACTTCATAGAAACTGTGTTTTTGCACCAACCCCCGATTTTCCTGAGATGTTTTCCAGATGCTGGATCCAGGGGGATCTTCCCCAAACCTGATCAAGGTTTGGTAACGCCATTGTGGTGCATATTTCAAATGCCACAATTTGGCCCACGGTTCTTCATGGTAATTCACCCATCTCCACTAGATCTTAGCACTCAATATTTTATTAGTATCCATGGGATCTCTGAGGCCCAGGCCTCCTAGACTCTTCAGGATACAGATGGTTTTCCAGTCCACCAAAGTCCATTTTCTAAAGTCTTTGGTGCCCCCCCAAAGGAATTGTATCTAAATATTTTTGATCTATTTTAAGATGGATTTTGGGCCTACCAAGACTGAAAATAGATACATTGGCATCGCCTGTAGGACCGAATTCACCAGGATCATTCTACTTGGAAAATTAAGGGTTCTATAGGTCCATAGGCTGAGCTTTTTGTTGATCTTTTCCAGCAAATCTTTCCAAGAGACCTATCTAATAGTGGATTCTACCATCAGGGCACCTAGATACCTAGAAGGAAGGGTTCCTTCCTGAAACTCCAGAATTCTAACGATCTTTCATTTAGTAATCCTGGGAGTGTTGAAAAAAAAGGTTTGGGATTTCTCCTTATTGATTTCAAGGCCACTGCCTTCGAGGAATGTATTTAGAAAATCTTTGATTCACATGGCTTCATGTACCGAGGACGGGCCCATCAACATGTTATCATCCACAAGCTATTGATGGGTTTGTGGGTCCATTCATTCCGTTAAGGATAAGCCATGTATTTTATTCTCTATTTGCTTGCTCTTGATCAGTCTTCTAAGTCTTTCAGCCGCTATTATGAAGAGGAAAGGGGATAGAGGATCCCCTTGTTTTATTCCTCTAGGAGAATTGAAAGGTCATGAGGGAGTACCATTAACCAAAATGGAAAAGAGAGCAGAGGAAACCAGGTTCATGATCTAGTTAGTCCATTCATTCGTGAAGCCAAACACTTGTAAAATTCCCTCCAAAAAATGCCAATTTAGTTTATCATAGGATTTTGAAAGATCAAGTTTGAGCAGCATACCTTGGGACTTGCTCGTTTTGACAGAGTGTATGGTCTCGTGAACTAAGATAATGCCATCCAAGATTTGTCTTCCTTCCACAAAGCCAACTTGCTCTGGGGAGATGACAAGAGGGAGGAGTGGCTTCAACTGGTTAGCTATTACCTTTGAGATGATTTTGTAGATGACATTACAAAGAGTGATCGTTCTGAGTTTTCCAGGGTCTCTTGTGCCACTTTATTTCAGGATGAGAGCCAAAAAACTAGAGTTGAGAGATTTGAGGATATTACCTGATGTCCGAGAGTCCTCCACCAGGGCTACAATTTCTTCTTTCAACCATTCCCATCCAGCATGGAAGAAATTAGAAGTGAAGCCATCGAGTCCTGGCACTTTATCTTTAGCCAGTTGGGACACCTCCATTTCAACTTCTAACATATCGATGGCTTTTCTAAGCACCATGTTGTGGTATTCCGTGATTAATTTGGGGATGTCTATGAGAACCTCTCTTTGTGCTTCCTCCCTGTCTTTGTCTAGTTCTTGCAGGAGGTTAGCAAAGTAATGGTGGAGAGTGTTCTCTAGATCCTCTTGGGTTTCAGTAATGCTTCCATCCTCTTTCATCAACATGTCTAGTCTATTGCCCTGTCTGTGTTGAGTGGTTGTTTTGTGGAAAAACTTGGTGTTACGTTCCCCTTCTTGAAGCCACTTGATAAGGGATTTTTGGCTCCAATAGACTTCGTCTTGTCCCTCTCTTTGATTGAACTCCTGCAAGAGAGTCTTTTCTTGAAGCCGAAGAGCCTTGAAGTATCCATTAAGAATAACTTGGGACTGGAGTTGCTGGAGCTTGGTCTCTAGTATCTGCTTTTCTTGAAAAATATTGCCGAAGGAGTCCTTGTTCCATTTTTTGATGCAATATTTGAGGTGTTTCAGCTTTTGTTGAAACTGATACACATGAGTACCTCTGATAAGGGGTGAGTTTTCCCACAAATATTAGAGTTTCTCTTGGAATTCTGGATGAAGGAGCCATAATTTTTCAAAACGAAAAGTCTTTCGTCGGTTGACTCCCGCATTCTCCCATTCTAGAGTTATTGGCCAGTAATCTGATCCTACCGCTGGGAGGAAAACTGCTCGGATGTTTCCTCTAGCCATCATGATCAGTTCAGATAGCAGAAATATGCTGAGTCTGTAGGCAATGCCTCTGTGTCTAGATTGTTTATTGTTCCAAGTGAAAATACCGTTGGTCATTCTGACATCAATTAGATCAAGGTCAGAAATGATGTTATTAAACATAGTGCTGGCTCAGTTAAGGTTGCGGATGCCACCTTTTTTTTCGTCGAGATTCCTTATCAAGTTAAATTCACCACCAATAATCCATGCTCTGTTCTGAGCGAGGGTTTTTAGGTTTGTGATAGACTCGACGAAAGCCTGTTTCTAATCCACCTTCGAAGGGCCATAGACATTGGATATGAAACCTAGAATATAGGTGCCGAGTATGTGGAACTCAATAGAAATAGAAAAGGTGGTGGTGATAAATCCTGATAACTTCACTATGATGGGGTTCCAGAGAATGCCTAGCCCCCCAACTTCTCGTCTAGCATCAATGGTGACCGATTCACAGCCCTTCCATATTTTTTGTGTTATCTGTGCTAACTCTTCTCCCAAGCATTTGGTTTCCTGAAGGAAAATAATCCCCGAATTATCCTTATCTATTATTCTTTTTAGAATATGCTTCTTTATCATGCTGTTACAACCTCTGATGTTCCAGGTTGTAATCTGCATTAATACAGATTTTAATTGGGGGGGGAAGGGTTGCATCTATAGTTGGATACTGCCCTGAAGCCACCAGTTGTTCTCCTATAGCTTTGATTCTTTGGATATTACTTGTTCTTCCTCATTTATCTTTTTTGAGTGTTTCCCTTTACCATCTGTGACTCTAAGGGATTAAGTCACTACTCCTAGGGTATTTGCATTCTTGGCTTGAATGATCGTTTTCTCTAAAAGAGAGACTTGTTGTGGGGGGATTTTTTCTAGTTCTTAATTAGAGCAGGCTACCTCCATTTTGTCAAGGTCTGGATCTCCTACCTCCATGTGATCTGAAGCGCCATCCCCTGATCCTGGATCTACTTGGGGTTCCTCGGGCCGAATCAGAGAGCATCCCTCCAAGGGGACATATATAATACTAGGGGGAGCCAAAGGGACTTGATTCTTGGCCTCTCCTAATATTTCCTCATCCTCCTCCCCTAGTTGATTACTTGGGATTTCGTCTTATGGATCTACTGTCTAAGCTTCGACCTTGTTTTTTAAAGATTGATCTTCTTGAAGAGTTGTGAACTGATTCTGGGTTTGCACCCTTTTGTGGACATCATGACTTGATCTCTTTCTGGCTTGCCTCTTTCTGTTTTGGATTTTGGTAAAACCTTCCACGTCCAATTGGTCTAGCTCTTGCTTCCCACCTGAACTCTTGACTTGGGGACATTCTCTGAACAAATGTCCATGCTCATGGTAGCGCTTACATCTAAATCGGATCTGCTCATACTCTATGGCTTGAAACCATTCCTCATCTTCCCATGTTATCTCTATTCCACCCGGGAGATCTCTTGAGATGTCCAAGTAGATGCATATCCTGGCATACGAAATATATTTTCTCTATCTCGTTTGGTCAGAGACTTTTATGAAGGTCCCCAGGTTCTTCCCTATGTCTGTAAGAATCTCTTCCTTCTAATATTCCAAAGGAAGAGACTACATTCTTATCCAAACTGGAGTGATGGTTAATTTTTTTTTATTTGGGTTGAAACGCTCTTTCCAGGGTATTAGGAACAGACCTACTGAGTTGAGAAAGTATGGGACATTCTTGAAGATCTTAGTTTTGTCTTCTTCATTGAAAAGCTGATGGTAAAGAATCCCTTAGCTCCCAACTGGAGGTCATAGTGGCCTTGGGTTTTCCATGTAGAGTTTATCCAGCCCACCAACATCTTTTCAGTGGGATAGATCCCCACGAATTTGCTTATGAGGGCCCTTTCCTTCATATATTGAATCTCCTCCCTGACTCTGTCTGACTTGATATGTAGTCGAGGGACCGTATTGGATTTTGGGATACACTGTCCCATCTTTCTTGTACCCTGATTAAGGATTTCCTCTTTTCCTATTCCACTGCATCCTTCCCCGGCTTTGGCATTTGTCTGGGCATTGAAAACTATTTTTCCTTTGTCCCTATCTGATCCCATTGTGGAGGTCTTTACCTCCACATATTTCGGGCCCCCACGGTCCCTCTCCTCATGAGGAGGAGCAGGAACCATCTTGAAGGTTGCTGATAGGATTCCACCAACCTACAATGGATCTGAAAAACCTTCTACAATCCACTGACCACTTGCAAAGCACTTTTTCCAACAAGCTTCTTCCAAAATTCAATTTAAAACTTATTTTGGTCTAACATATATATATAAGTTTTTTTTGGTTGAATTCAACAAGAATACTTTGTGGAAGAATTTTTTAGGGACATCTCTAATTATAGGTAAAAATATTTTTGGGTTAATGATATTATCTTTTAAATTATTATCTTTTCATTTGGTTAATGTTTTTTTGTCTTTCCTTTTACTTTGATAATGTATTTTTATTGAAATAGAGAATAATGTCAGGAAATCTTGTCCACTGAGCTACTAGTGGATCCGAATGAATTGTTGTTGTGAAAGCCACTATCAATTCTATATATGCTGATAGAAGCAACCATGGTAATGCAAATGATCAAAATTAGGACTTTAATGTTAACGATATAATTAGTGATGAAAAATATTATTCCCCATGTACGTAATGCACAGGGATGGAAAGGAGAAGATTTGTTAGGGAAACAACTAGGAAACATTGCTTAGAAAATAATAAATTGTAAGGTGGAACATAATATTATCCCCTCATAAGATTTTTTTTTTGTTATTTGCAATACTATTATTATTGAAGTCTATTTTGATACTAATTGGATTTATTTTTCCATAATTTTTGCATATATAAGAGCACCAATAGTTGGAAATCCATATGCAATGATTCACACTAGAGATGGTGAGAGTCAAAACATTTGGGTTGATATGAAATAAAATGACTAGAACCTTATTGACAATGAAGGGATAAATAGGTTGATCAATGACACATTTTTTCCATATATGAAAGGGTAGTTGTGGATGACATCTATGAAAACATTCATGATGTACCTATTATTGACAAGGGATAAAAGCCTTATACAAAGAGTTAAAAACAAGTCTTTTCATTGTACTTTTGTTTCTAATCAACTTCAAGGTCATGAATGGTATTTCAAACACAACATTGATGCATTTGTTCAGGTATGCAAGAGTTTTATATTTGTAATTGAAATTGGATGTTGTTTTTTATTTATCATTGTCATTTCTAAGGTAGTAATCATGATTGTTACCTTATTTTTTCTTATATTGTTAGGTGATACTCTTCTACCATCGTCAAATACTTTATCTCGCACATACATAGAAATGTGTGTCATCTTGAAAGATATAGGAATGGAGTATAACACAATTGATACATCTACCAATGATAATATCATGTATTATGGACAACATGTATCAAATATTATTTCCTTGAATAAATAATTAGTGGATATCATATTCATAAGGTAACAAATAAGGTTCCCCACAAAGTTCTTCACAATATGCTGATAATTCCATGTATTCATCAATTGTTTAAGTGTGAGAAAATTGTAGAATTGATTGATTACTATCCCAAAACATAAGTGTATATGGTTTTAATTCATTTCTTGGATATGGATATGCATTTAGTGACATTGACGAAAGAGGACCAATTTTTAATGAAGAACCACATAATTTTATAATTTCATTCGTAGATGATGGTGTCAATACATTTGGAGAGCTTATAACCAATTACTCAGTTTGGAATGTTTTTTTTAAGTGATAACCTACCTATGTTGATGAGAATTAAAATAGAACATGCCATGTTAACACGATATAAGCAGTCCATTTTTTCATTGTGGCATGATTGACAACTTATTAATTACGGTAAATTACTTTTCTAATAACTAATAAGTAAGAACCAAGTTAAAGATATGGATGTATATAGGCTCTTATAGATTATGTTTTAAAATTATGGTTCAACATAATTATGAATGAGATCTTCAAACATATAGGCCAAAAAAAATTCTTGTTCCATCGAATACTTACATGTACAATTTATGATATCGTTGGTATTACAAATTTTTGTGGTATCTAAATTTGTCATGTGTCGCTATGCATCATTTATTATTAAACCACCTTTTTTATAATTTACATAATTCTATATATTAACACTATTGCATAACTTCCAAGGATTCAAGCAAAGGGAAAATATGCATGTCCAATATATTTTCCAAGGGAAATATCTATATGTTCAAGAATATTAAGAATGGAGGTGTAAAATGAGTCTAGGAATTTTATCCATACGTACCATCGATATAGGATTACCCAAATAAATGAATTTAATGGAAATTAAAAGAGTGGAAAAAAAAACCATGAAAAATGATGCCTCAATTATCGAAGAAGGAATTTTAGAAGATCCACGGTAGTCGATACTTGTTTGTAGTTACTACTTTGTTCTTGGTCACTTGTAGTTATTTTTATATTTCCATACTTAGAATGACTAAAATTTTTTTTTATATTTGATTGCACCGAAGAGGTGCATTCTACATACCAATAGGGGGAGATATATAACTCCTTCCATGCTCATCCTAGAGTTGACATGTGTCCTTTATAAAAATAAATAAAAAAATTTATTAAGAAGTAATATGTCATGTCAAATTACATTTAAAATATTCAGAATTGCATAAATATAAAACTACACAAATTAGATAAATTAAAACCATAAACAATGCATTACACACTTTCAAAACATTTCCACTCAGAAATTGGATTTTCACCTAGAGATATCTGATCCCTCTCAGCGCTGGGTAGATCCCCTTTTAAGATGGATCTAGACTAGTTAATGCTTCTCAAATTTTATCACGATAATCTTCCATGGGGTTTATAATAATAATTTTCCCAATTCAGTTGGTTCTCATACTATGAGCACATATGCAGCTCATATTCACAAAATACATATTGTAAAGAATGCCATAGAGTGCTTGTCGGTGGGAGTAAAACAAGGAAAAAGTTGCAAAAAGTGTAAGTGACGTTTAAGAATCCAATTCATTCCAACATTTGAAGGACTGGTATGGTAGTGGAAATTCCACCAATCTTGAATGGTTATTGATAGAGTGAGAGAGAACTATTGTAAAAGATATTTTATGGTGTTAGGATATTATAAACCCACTCCATAATTAGGATAACAATATTTCATCATTTTTTATTATTTTACTACCTACTAGCCTAGATAGTTGTCATCCACTTGCACCACTTGGTGAATGCTTTCCATATATACCCCAGCAACTCCTTTATCATGATTCTAGATAGATATTTCCCACATTATTGACTGCCAAAATTAGTAACTACTCCTTCTTGCCAATTCTCTCTTTATCATGCTTTATTCCCTCCTTTCAATGGATAAGGTAAACCTAGTCACCTATGAAACTGTTATATTTTGTTTCTGACCCATCCTCCATGATTTTGTCTCCAGATTTCTAGATTAGCATGTTTTTCCATGATAAATGACTCATGCTTTAGCTAATTCGTGAGTTATTTGACAGAGTTATAAATTCCTATAGATCCTATGGGGCTTTATCATATTTAGTAAGCCGGCTTTATGAGATATTATGAGTTGTCCTCTAGAAACTCAAATTTTCCTTTATAAGGATGTATTACTATTGTAATAATAAATCAATTAATTGATTCAATAATCAATTATTCATGCTTCACTCATGTGAGGATTATTAGTACTCCCTTGACCATACTTTATATTTAGATTATTTAGCTTAACTTAGGAACCTTAATTAATTATTTGGGTCCACTAGTACCATTGGGTCCACTTGGACAAATGGGGCCACATGTACCCGTTACGAGAGTGTGGGGAACAATGCTAGAGGTTAACTGCCACTTACTACATGTGCATGCATAAGTTTGGGTGCCTCCTTAACCAATACCTACATTTTAGGAGCCATTGGGAGTCCCAACACCAATCTCCATCAGTTAGTTGGATATGCAACTAGTTATTATTAGTTAGCTTTAAGTTACTTTCAGTTAGATCACAATCAGTTCTCTAGCACTAGTTATGCATGTATAATGCATGGGTGCATGTGGAGTAGGCGCCTTTTCCCACCTACCACACTCGATTGCACTGAGTAAAACTAGTTATCACTGATTGTATGAGTTGGTTGGACAGATGGGAGTTGATCTGTTGGACTCCGATATTGATTGAGACACCGTGAGTTAGCTAGTCAGTTAGGTATAGTCAGATCTGGTTGGTATATTCAAATTTCTCCCTAGTTCTTTTGAATTATTCTTTTATGTAAACTATTGTAACACCTTATTTAATTTATGACAATGATATTGTAATTATATGAGCTATACTCATATGTTTCCTGTGTGGTTTGATTTGTTCAATGTGTATCTTCATTCTCCTTTTACTGCATCAATAATATTTGACTGATTACTTGAAGATATAAATGGTGCAACATCTTTACATGGTATCAGAACCATCTCAAGTAGGATTCATGTTTGTTTCTCTCCATTGAACACTAAAAGAAGTTGGATTTCCACAGAAGTCCCGCAAAGAGTGCCTTGATTCCTTTAGATTTATTCAGAGTGGTGGTGCGGGCGTGACAAACCCTGAGAAATTGTTCATGTCGAGAGGAAAGGAATGATTCTAACATAGTTCAATTATTTTGTTTCTTTAATGATACATATCTTGATTGGATATATTGTCTTATGAGTAGGAGAATTACAGATTTTCAATGTTTCACACCTTGGATCCTAACACCCTTAAATTATGTTGTTTAGAGAGAACATATGTAGTTGGCCTTACAAAAAAAAAAAGCTACTACATGATAATATTGGGAATGGATACTGATCCCCATAATCGAACTGAGAGAATCAAGTTTTCGAACCGCTTAGATGAAGCTTTTGGTTATCTACGTACTCGTATTTCCAGACATCTCCTCTTTCACCTTGAAGGTTTGAGGACTCCTAAAGAAGCCTAGGAGAAGCTTGAAGTTTTGTTTGGAAATCAAGATGAACTTCAAGTACATATTTTCAAGAAAGAGTTGATGTTATTACATCCCATCATGTTCAAGACATCCTTTCATTCTATGAAAAAATTCTCCAGTGATTATTCTATTATAAATTATGTGCATAGTTTACCAGTGATTGCTCCAGGAAAGGGAGAGGAATTTGATTTCTCTGTCTCTATTGATGTTTATGGTGTGTAGATAAGTAATTATTTGGATATTTTGGAAATAACATCATATTGTAGGATTGGTCTATTCACTCTCATTGATATAGATCATCCAACAAATTCCTACATGATTGCATGCACCAATACTTAGGGTTTTTAAGAAGGAGAAAACTGTGCATCTACCATCTCGGTGGAGCACATTATTGGATATGATATGAACCTATTTGGATATGATATGATCTTATTTATATATAATATGATATTATTTTGTTCTAGGCTGAAATATCTTTCATTACTTCTTGTAGTTGTTCTCATCAATTTTGGTGTGAAGAATCAAGTACCAAAAATATCTTTCAAAATTGATGCTGGCGATTTGATGTCAATTTTCTCTCATGAGTTTGTTGATATTATATTTTGTAAATATTTGGATATTTTGCAAATAATTTCATATTGTAGGAGAAGTCCATTCACTCTCATTGATCTTGAGCTCCCAGTAAATTCCTACATGATTTCATGCACCAATATTAATAATTTTTGAAGAAGGAAAAATATGTACATCTACCATCTCAGTGGAGCACACTTTTGGATCTGATATGAAATTATTTGGATATGATATGATCTTATTTGGATATGATATGATATTATTTGGTTCAATTTTTGAGTTCCAAGATCCTTGATTCATGCTTGTAGTTGGTTTCATCATTTTTGGTGTGACAAATCAAGTACCGCAAGTCTTCTTCAAACTTGCTACTGGGGATTTGATGTTAGTTTCCTATTATGAGTTTGACGATATTATATTTTGTGAATCATTGGTTATATATTATTCTACATCAGATTAGGGAGATCAAGAATTCGCTCTCCATAGTCTAAGGGTTTCTGTACCTGCCTTTTTGATCACATGCTCATCTCCTCACATAACTGGTAAAGTTGGAGACATTCTGCATCCACCTCGACACTTAATCCTAGCAATGGTGGATAATTTTTACTCACAAGGTTTTATATTCAAGGATGAAACATATCAGTTTCTTGGGTGTTCATCACATGGTTGAAATTTTCATGCACCT
Organism: Pseudotsuga menziesii; assembly: GCA_001517045.1. NCBI lineage: Eukaryota > Viridiplantae > Streptophyta > Pinopsida > Pinales > Pinaceae > Pseudotsuga > Pseudotsuga menziesii. Next base: position 1,126,668 of record LPNX010147762.1, on the reverse strand, counting down.
TTTCTCTCTGATCGGTTGATTTTAGCTCCTTTACATGGGTCCAATTTTCATCCTATGACTGTCTATATTCCTATTCAATCAGTTGGGCACATTATTCTTCTTCCAAAGAGGAATAATCCTCCAGACATAATCAATTTGTCTGGATTCATAGGTTCACATGCACATATTCAGGATGTTTCTGCACATAAGAACTAGAACACTACATCACTACTGTAAATTGCAACAAAACATTTTGCAAGTTTTTAATTTGTATTTCATGATTTCTGGTTAACTTGAGGGGAGGATTTTCCCATGATTTTTCCCCCTATTTCCTCGGTTGTATTAAGCATAATTTTATCTTTTATATTGTATATGGGTGACCTATGTTCTTGTTACCAAGGCCCACAGTTTTACAAGTTAGGATTCATGGGGGGTGTTAGGATTATTAATCCTCCCTTGACAGTACATTCTATTTAGATTATTTATTCCAAATTAGGAACCTTAATTAATTATCTGGTTCCACTAGTACCATTGGTTCCAATTGGCCAATGGCACCACATGTACTAGTTACTAGAGTGTGGGGAACACTGCTAGAGGTTAAATTGCACTTACTACCTGTGCATGCATCAGTTTGGGTGCCTCCTAGACCAATCCCTACATTTTAGGATCCACTGGGAGTCCCAGCACCAACCTTCAATAGTTAGTTTGATATGGAACTAGTTATTGTTATTTAGCTTCCATTTACTTTCAGTTAAATCAAAATCAGTTAGCTAGTGCTAGTTATGCATGGTTGCATGTTGAGTAGGCACCTTTTCCTACCTAACACACTTAGTTGCACTGATTTAACTAGTTATTATTGATTGTATGAGTTGGTTGGACATATGGGAGTTGATATATGGACTCTGATATTGATTTGAGACACCATCAGTTAGCTATCTAGTTAGGTATAGTCAGATCTAGTTGGTATATTCGAATTGTTCCCTAATGCTATTGAATTCTTCCTTTATGTAAACTATTGTAACACCGGATTTAATTAATGGCAATGATACTATAATTATCTGAGCTATACTCATATGTTTCCTGTGTGGTTTGATCTTCTCAGTGTGTATCTTAATTCTCCTTTTATTTTATCAATAATATTTGACTCATTTCTTGAAGATCTAAATGGCACAACAATTCCAACATGGTATCAGAGCCATCTCAAGTAGGATTCATGTTTGTTTCTCGCCATAGAAAACCAGAAGCAACTGGGTTTCCATAGAAGTCCCATAAAGAGTGTCATGATTCCTTTGAATTTATTCAGAGTGGCGGTGCAGGCATGACTAACCCAGAGAAAGTGTTCATGTCAATAGGAAATGCATGATTCTAACATAGTCCAAGTATTTTTGTTTTTGTAGTGATACGTAGCTTGATTGGAGATATTTTTTGAGTGTATAGTTGTCATTGATGTCAAAGGTGTTCACGAATGACAAAGAAATAACTAGCGGAGATGGTGGCAAATTGAAGGTTGTAGGTATCCAGAATAAAAAAGGAATAACCCTATTATAGGTATCTAGAATAAAAAAGGAATAACCCTGTTATGGGTTGTAGTTTGCAAGGTGAATGACAAATAAATAACCCTATAGCAAGTTGAACGACTAAAGATCGATCATCCAATGTTGTTGCTAAAACATCCTAAAAGAACTATAATAGAGGATTTCCACAAAGAAATCATGCAGATCCGCAAAGTCATAGTGAGATCCGAATTTGATCTGAAATCAATGGTCAGGAGGAATCCCCCATGAGATCCAACGGTTGGGTATCAGTTCTGCAAAAGATAGGCAGGAGGATCATCAGAGGAAATTTCAACTCAAAATAGGAATTTTAAATTTAACTCAAATTCCATGTCATCATTTGTTAGCCAATGAAATTGATTTAAATTTGAAATATTGTATAGGTCTTAAACACTTTTTTAATATAAATTTGGGGATAGGCATCATAAAACAAAATACTTTTTTTATTGTATTTTCGACATATCTCCCCGTGTTTTTACTCAAATTTTGATCGGGAGAGCTTGTTGGATGTGGAATTAAATTTTTCATCCAATGTGTACCCACTTGGCATACTTTTGATGGACCCTGCTACCCAAAAAATGAGAAATACCTGAAAAAATGTGATGATGACATCATCATCACATTTTTTTCAGGTATTTCTTGTTTTTGGGGTAGCCGGGTCCATCAAAAGTATGCCGAGTGAGTACTCGTTAGATGCGGAATTTAATTCCACATCCAACGAGCTCTCTCGATCAAAATTTAAGTAAAAACATGGGGAGATATGTCAAAAATACAAACAAAAAAATAGTTTTTTCTTTTCTTCCTACAAAATTAATAAATATTATTTTGTTATTTTAACTATTATTTGATTAACTTTTTTTAGGAGGGCAATTTTGAGGTGAAATTTTCTCTAATGGAAGTTCCACAAAAGATCAAGACCAGACAACTTATATTAGTCCTGCACTAAATCCAACGGTTAAGGATTAAATCCGAAAGTTAGGAGGAAAATACAAAGTTTCACAAAAGATCAAGATCTAACGGCTTATATTAGTTCTGCCAAAAGAGATCAATGGTGCAGAAGAAAAATGCAGGAAGGGAATCAGGTTTAAATATTTTATGAACCCACAATCTGTATCTCACAATCTAGAAATCAATGGTCAGGAAAACACCCACAAAAGATCAACGGTGTGGAATTATTGTTGCAAAAAGAAGTTTGCGGAAAGTCGAGATACAATTTTGGGAAATGTTACATCCTGCATCCCACAAATTTGAGGATGGATGCTCAAGGAGAATTCTGATGAATATCAATGGTGGATAATTGGTTGAAACAGAAACTTGGTGCAAAAATATGATTTGAAGAGGAAATCTGTAGAGTAGATCAATGGTCTGGAGAGATTCAAGCATAACATCAATGGTTCAGATTATATCTGGAGAGGAATATTATGGAAGCACCAGAAAACGATAAACAGGGATACGAAAATGAATTTTGAGCTATGAGAAGAACAAAATGGTGCATTTGCTGAAACTTAATGATGAAATGATGCGACGGTTGAACAGGTAGATGATGAAGAGGTATGTCTATAAGTAAACAGGCCCGATCCAAAAAAAAGAACGCATCTATGGAGAGATGTGTTGGTAGGTAATATGTAAAAGGTATTTATTGATTGAATATGTAAAGAATAAAGTGTCTTTATTAGTAATATTGATAGAGTCCAAATTGAATAGTTTTTTAACTATTCTAGAAGATTGAGAAGATTAGTCTAGGGTAGCATGGTGGTACTAGGTTAGGCCACAGGTCTGCAAGGGTTCAAATCCTCCTTCCAGTCATAGCTAGAGAACAGGGTCTCATAGCATCCTTTTATGTTGTAGTAGGGAGAAAACCATAGAGGTGTTGTAGCATCCTAGTATGTAGTTGTAGGAAAAAAGTAGGGTATTGTTTGAATCCTTTCTATTGCAACAGATAAGCAATTTTGTAAATTCATCTTATTAATGAGTTTGTGTTGGTGGTTTGATCTTTTGAGGTTTCCACGATAAAAATGTGTCTTTATTGTTGATTTTGTGTAATTTAATGTAAAAATTGACAAAATTGATTCAACCCCCTATTCATATTGTGTGATAAACCAACAATATTGTCTTATCAGCAGGGTAATGGATTCTCAATATTTCCTAACACCCTTCAATTATGTTGATTGGAGGGAAGATATGCAGTTGGAATTGTGCAATAAGGCTACTACAAGATAATATTGGGAAGGGAGACTGAGCCCCATCATCTAGCTAAGAGAATAAATTTTTTGAATTGTTTAGATGAATTTTTTGGTTATCTATGTACTCGTATTTCCAGATATCTCCTCGTCCACCTTGAAGGCTTGAGGACTCCCAAGGAAGCCTGGGATAAGCTTGAATTCTTGTTTGGAAAGAAAGATGAGATCCAGGGACATGTTTTGGATAACAAGTTGATGGCCTTATATCCCAGCAGTTTTAGGACATCCTTTCATTCTATGCAAAAATTCTCTAGTGATTCTTCAATTATAAATTATGTACATAGTTTACCGGTGATTGCTCCATGAAAGGGAGAGGAATTTGATTTCTATGCTTGTAATGATGTTGCTAGTGTGCAGATAAGTAATTATTTGGATATTTTGGAAATAATATCATATAGTAGGAGTGATCCATTCACTCTCATTGATCTATAGCTTCCAGCAAATTGCTACATGATTGCATGCACCAATACTCAGGGTTTTGAAGAAGGAGAAAATTGTGCATCTACCATCTCGATGGATCACACTCTTGGATATGATATGAACCTATTTATATTTGAGATGATATTATTTGGATGTAATATTATATTACTTGGTTCTAGGTTTCAATATATTTCAGTACTTCTTGTAGCTATTCTTATCAATTTTCGTGTGAACAATCAAGTACCAAAAATATCTTTCAAAATTTTTTATGGGGATTTCATGACAGTTTTCTCTCATGAGTTTTCTGACATTATATTTTCTAAATATTTGGATATTTTGGAAATAATTTTATATTGTAGGAGTGTTCCATTCACTCTCAATGATATTGAGCTTCCAGCAAATTCCTACATGATTTCATGCACCAATATTTAGAATTTTTAAAAAGGAGAAAATTGTACATCTACCATCTCAGTGGAGCAGACTTTTGGATCTGATATGAACTTATTTGGATCTAATATGATATTATTTGGTTCAATTTTTAAGTTCCAATATCCTTATGTCATGCTTGTAGTTGGTTTCATCAATTTTGGTGTGACAAATCAAGTACCGCAAGTCTTCTTAAAACTTGTCGCTGGGTATTTGATGTTAGTTTCCTCTTATGAGTTTGGTGATATTATATTTTTTGAATAATTGGTTATTTATAAATCTATATAAAATTATGGAGCTCAAGAATTCACTCTAGACAATCCTATGGATTCTTTACCTCTGTTTTTTTATCACATGCTCATCTCCTCACAGAACCAGTAAAGTTGGAGACATTCTGCATCCGCTTGGACACTTGATCCTAACACTGGGGGATGAATTTTACTCACATGATTTGGTGTTAAAGGATCCAATATATCGGTTTCTTGGGTGTTCCTCACATGGTTCAAATTCACAAGAACCTTTTCTCTCTCATCAGTTGATTTTAGCTTTTCTACATGCATCCAGTTTTCATCCTAGAGTTGTCTATATTCATGTTTCAGTTCAACACATTATTCTTCTTCTAAAGAGTAAGATTCCTTTGCACATAATCACTTTGTTTGGATTCATAGGTTCACATACACATATTCTACATGCTTCTGCAAATAAGAACTAGAATACTACATCATTGTTGTATACTGCTGCAAATTGCAGCAAAATAGTTTGCAGCTTTTTAACTTGTATTTCTTGATTTCTGCTTATCTTGAGGGGGGGTTTTCCCATGAGGTTTTCTCCTATTTCCCTAGTTGTATTAAGCAACATTTTATCATTTATATTGTATATGGGTTACCTATGGTATTCTTACCAAGGCCCATAGTTGTCTAAGTTAGGATTCAATAGGGGCGTTAGGATTATTAATCCTCCCTTGACCATACTTTCTATTTATATTATTTAGCCTAACTTAGGAACCTTGATTAATTATTTGGGTCCACTAGTACTATTGGGTCCACTTGGCCTAATGGGGCTACATGTACACGTTACTAGAGTTTGGGGAACACTGCTAGAGGTTAACTACTGCTTACTACATGTGCATGCATCAATTTGGGTGCCTCCTAGACCAATCCCTACATCTTAGGAGTTAACTAGTTAACTAGTTATTACTGATTGTATGAGTTGGTTGGACATCTAGGAGTTGATCTGTTGGAATCCAATATTGATTGAGACACCATCAGTTTTCTAGTTAGCTAGGTACAGACAAATCCAGTTGGAACATTCAAATTGCTCCATAATGCATTTGAAATATTCCTTTATGTAAAGTATTGTAACACCATATTTAATTAATAACAATGATACTGTAATTATATGAGCTATACTCATCTGTTTCCTGTGTGGTTTTATTTGTTCAGTGTGTATCTTCATACTCCTTTTACTGCATCAATAATATTTGACTCATTGCTTGAAGATCTAAATTCCACAACAATTCTAACAACTTGTTCATGTGATTTAGTCTCATTATTCTTCTCTCTATTTTCCTTGTGCATGCTTTTGAGAATTATCTTGTAACTAGATCATGTCGAGTTCTTACACATTGTATTAAGCCTCTATTTCTTTATGGTATAAGAGCTTCTATTTATACATGGTATCAAATCAAAAGGTTTATTAAGTTCTACAGATTTGGGTAGCTATCAGTTCTCTACATCTTAGCACATCCAATCACTTATTCCTCTCTGAAGAAGAGCTTGTATTGAGCTGAAAAGATTTTCTCCTAGTTTTTATTTGTGCAGGTTGGAGAGAGTATCTTCTTGAGCACATAAAATTCTTATAATGCACTCATATTAGACTACGATATTTACTCCCTTCAACTATAATGAATGGAAAATCATAATTGACATTCTATTGTGTAGTAAGGGACTATACAGAGTTACTTTAGCTTTGGAGATTTAGGCTAATGCTATTGTTGAGAAAATGAAGTAGCATAATAGCTTAGATGAATCATATAGATTGATTTTCCTCTCTATTTATGTTTATGTACTCTTTCAATTATATCGTTTGAGCATTCCAAATTAAGTATGGAAAAAATTTGAGTCTCTCTTTGGAGTACATGATGAGATAAGAGCACATCAATTGGAGAATGAGTTATTCTCATTGATTCCAAGGAGTTTCAATTATATTGAGGGTTTATTCACCAAATTCAACTCACTTGTTCTATTTCTCAAGAAACATGGGACTGGGAGGAAGGAATATCAATTAATTATTTGCATTCTATCAAAATCAGGTCATGAAGACTCTCTTTTTGTGTCTACGTTTCATGCTACTATGCCTGCTATTTCTAATTTGAAAATGACTTCTTTAAGTACATTCTTTGATTCATTCACAAAGGAGAAATATAAATTGATCCATATGGGTGCTCTTAGATCCTCCAAGGGAAAGGATCATCTCTCATACCTCAAGAAACTAAGAATGAAAGATCAAAAGAGAAGCAAATTGTGAAAAAGAATAAGCCAAAGTCAGATAATGAAGATTAAAGTTTGAATCCTTTTGATGAAGTTTCAATAAAGAAAGTCAAGAAGAAAGGGAGTACATACAAGTGTTCTTATTGCATCAATGGATTTCATCCTTAGAAGAAATGTTTCGAGAATAATATGGACACCATGTCTTAGTTTCTTGAGAAGCATAACATTAAAGTTTTAGATGAGCTAGAGAAGCCTGCTCAATCCTCAGAACACTGTCATAGCATGCAGTTCCAAGGTAATAAGAACTATTCTTTTAGTTCTATAGTTAAATCACTTCCTCATATCTCTATATTATACCTCAAAATGGAACTTCTCCATCCAAGTAATGAAACCTATCTGGCATGACACAAAAGGACATTATGGATAGAAGAAACCCTAATTTTATAAGAGTGTTGGGCTATAGGGCAGACCCGAGTTTTATACCTTTAGCTTCGCACCAATGAAAGACCCACAGTGTTGTCCCTTTCAGCAACAACCTGGGAACATGTTGCAGTCTCACCCGAAACAGCTATGGGATGCCATAGAATCAGGTTTCTGCAAGTGGAAGAGGGATATTACTGNTTCGTAGTTAAATAACACCGTGACTTGGTTAACCCTTACTGGGAATGCACAGCGAAGCTATTTCTTAAATAGCGATCTTACTTATCATATTTATCTATACTTATCAATGCATAAAAGAACATAACAGAAATCACACAAGAACCAAAACACTAGATATAACGTGGTTCACCCCCAGTGTATGGGTTACGTCCACAGAACTGTGTTTTATTCAACTTTTCTACAAAATCACAGTTTCGATCTGCGCACTCAGCTGCAGATCCTTTTAGTCCTCAAAGTCACGCACGAAACAGCAGGCCTCTGTGCACACAACTGTAGATTTCCTTATCACTTACAAAACCCTCTGCACACACAGCTGCAGAGGTCATCCACGCACTCTGCTGGGACTTATCCTTCACTTACAAAATAGCCTTAGCTTCGCCTTAACTTTCTTACATTCAAAAACCTAACCTCACTTCTTTACACAAGTGCATATTTATACTACACACTATTACAAAACCATGGTCTTAAACCATGGGTATCCCAAACCCTAAAACCTGGACTTAAACCATGGGTTTATTACAACAGAAGTCTTTGAATCACCCCCGACACCCCTAAGACTATTTTGAGCTGTAACTCTGCTTATAATATTTCACCAAAACCATGGAGTTACCTAACTCTCAGGTCATTAAAACTGGAGTCCCAACTGGCCCCTAAGACTCACCAGTGTCCCATCCTGGGACACTCATCCACTGGGCTGGTGATAGATGTTGTTGGTGAAGACACAGTGCTCTGCTTGCGGATGCCCCTCCTGCTGCTGTCGGCTGCTCGCTTCCTTCCGTCGTGCTATTTATGTCAAGGAAGGACTTCTGGAGCCATCTGCAACCCCACCCTTCACTCTGTTTTCCGAACACTTAACCATCCACAACTAAGGGTCCCCAGACTTACGTGTCAAGCTGCATAAGGCAAAGAGGTGCCTTGGTTTTCTCAAACCCAGAGGATACATGGTGGGATTCTCCAGAGTCTTGATATGAGGCCTTGTGCCTTTAGTCGCTCCATGTTAGAGTGAACTTCTGCCTTCCTTCATCTGGTTTAGAGAAAACTTCTTCCTTCCTTTGTACCTTAGTCGGATAGGACTGTACTGGTGAACTGCTCAGAAGGTTCTACAACCCTCTCTCTTTGAACTCTCGTATTAACTTTTGGACTTTGCAATTGTTTGACATGGTTCCAACTGAACAACTCAAAGAAATGCTTAATGCAGGATTCAGAGGCCGATGAAGTGTTTTATAGAATCTCGTAATAGAATCTGTCATCATGGTGCATTAATGACACCAAATTTGATGGAATGCCGGATATCTTGTCCACACGGTGCCAAATTTTCCTCTAAAATCTCATTATTATAGGTATGGAGAGCAGTTCTCGTGACGACGCTCCCAAATCCATTTTGTCCCATCCATCACATTTTAGGCTGTGACACACCTTGGACCTTCGACATAACAACTGCCCGCTACTACGACACAATATTAACCCTCAATACTTACTACCCCATGCAGTATCCAAGTTTCAACTGTTCTTTGGGAGTAAGACTATCCTTCTAGGGGCTACTTCTGATTAGGAGGTCCCGACCTGTCCCTATACTTCTTCATACGACTACCATTTACCATCAAGGGTAAAACTTCTCCATTCAACTTAGCTAGCTGAACTGTGCCACCATCAGTAACTTTCTGTATTATGTACGGTCCCTTCCAATGTGTCCTAAAATTGCCTGGGAATTTCATGAATTTGCTGTCGTATAAGAGCACAAGATCACCCTACTGGAACTGCTTCTTCTTGATGTGTCTATCATGCCATGCTTTTTCTCGGGCCTTTTGCACTTGCTGTTGGAACCCTGCAGTAAATCTGTCCTCTTCCAGTTCTAGTATATTCATCAGCCTCGCTGTCACTCTAGCTGGGTCATCCATCTCTGTAAAAGTGGATATTCTGAGGCTAGGAACAATGTACTCCATGGGCATGACTAATTCTTTCCCATAAACCAACCTAAAAGGTGCATGGCCTGTCAATTTCTTGCAGGTAGTTCTATATGCCAAAAGAACTGCTGGAATTCTAAGATCCCAGTCATTTCTGTTAACATTGCAAACCTTTGTCAAAGCAGGTTTAGGGATCTTGTTAAAAGCTTCGACAGTTCCATTTGCTTGTGGATGACAGGCAATACTCTTCTGATGATAAACCTGGAATTCTTCAGTCAATACTTCAATAGGCTTGTTTAAGAAATGTGATCCTTGATCACTCATAAGAATTCTAAGACACCCAAATCTGGATAAGATGTTGTCGAAGATGAACTTCGTAGCTACAGCAGCGCTACAAGTCTTGACTAGTTGAGCTTCGGCCCAGCGGGTAAGGTAATCAGTCGCTGTAATAATGTATCGTGCCCCTGACTTCTTCGCAGGGGGATTGATAGGGCCAACAAAATCAATTGCCCATTTGTTAAATGCTTGTAAAGTTACCTGCGGGACTAGGGGCATCTCATCCCTCCTATATGGTTTGCCTGTTCTTTGACAGATGTCGCAGCTGTGGAAATATTCTCTTGCATCCTTGTGGATCGTAGGCCACCACAATCCAGCTGTCAAAATATTCTGTGCCCTCGATTTTCCTGCATAATGACCCCCTGCGGGGCCAGAGTGTGCCTCTACCAAAATAAGTGGCTTTTCATGCTCCAAGACACATCTGCGCAGTATTTCGTCTGGTCCCATTTTATACAGCTGTCCTGCTATTAAGGTGAAGTCCGTTGCCCGAACCACCAACTACTTCTTCTGCTGTGTGGTCATCTCTGCAAGTGGAAAACCTGTAGACAAATACTGAAAAATATCCTGAAAGTACTCATCAATCATCTGGATAGCAAACAACTGGGCATCAGGAAGAATTTTGTCCAAACTGGTAGGTTCTTCTCCTGGCTCGAGCCTCGACAAGTGGTCAAGTCCAAGGTTAAGTCTTCCAGGCTTAACTATGATCTCAAAATCATATTCCTGAAATAGAATTAGCCATCTACATATCCTTCCACCTAGTATAGGCTTGTTAACCAAATACTTCAAAGCAGAGTGGTCAGTGAACATCTTAAAGTGAGATCCTAGCAAATAATGTCGAAACTTCCATAGTGCATACACCATAGCAAGACCTTCGCATTCTGTCGTAGTATAATTTTTCTCTACTATAGAAAATTTTCTACTTGCAAAAGCAATAGGGTGATCGATATTACCTTCACTAGATTGAGCCAAGACAGTACCCAATGCAATGGAGGATGCATCAACATGTACATGGAACTCCTTATTCCAGTCAAGGAATACTAAGATAGGGGCGGTGACCATTTTTTATTTTAGCACATCCAAGCTTTCTTGGCACTCTGGTGTCCACTCGAACTTAATATCTTTCTTCAGCTACCTTTCCATCGGGGCGGTGATCTAGGCATAGCTTCAGATGAATTTCCTGTAATAGCCAGTGTGACCAAGTGTAGTGTGAAGTTGTTTAACAGACTTCGGAGGTGGCAGGTTTACAATAATAGCTATCTTCGTAGGATCCATCATAAATCCTTGCTTACATACAATGTGTCCAAGCAAAATCCCAAATGGTGCACAAAAGATGCACTTCTTCAAGTTCAAGGAGATCTGGTGCTGTCTACACTTATCCAACATAAGTCTCAGACTAGTTATGTGATCTTTTACTAGCCCAAAGATAGTCTAGTCATGGAAATATACTTCAAGGAATTTATGTATAAATTCTTTAAATGTAGAGATGACTACTCTAGAAAACATAGCAGGGGCATTCTTCAACCCAAACGGCATGACTGTATACTGAAAGGACCCCATTTCTGTAGCAAAGGTTGTCTTATGTCGATCCTTTGGAGCAATTCTAATCTGATGGTTGCCTAAAAATCTGTCAGTAAAAGAGTACACCTCTTGACCCCCAACATTGTCGAGCACTTCATCCGTAAAAGGGGTGGGGAAGGGATCATGTAAATAAGCATCATTCAACTTCCTTAGATCAACACAGATTCAGATCTCGCCTTTATTCTTCTTCTCTTGCACCACCATAGGACTGATCCACTCAGATTCTTCCACAGGTTCAATGATTCCTGCAGTGAGCATCTTATCCAGCTCTAGCTGAACTTTTTCCTTATATTTAGGGTTCAACATATAAAGATGCTTTTTCACAGGCTTCGCATCAAGTTTCAGCAGGATTTTTATCACACCGATATCTCCCAGGATACCTTTTATCTCAGAGAACTTCGTCGGGAATAGGTCCTGATATTCATGGAGAAGTTGGGTCACTTTGCTTACCATCTCATCATCCCAATAATCTCCAATGGTAGCATACTTAGGTTGGTCTTCTGATCCAATGTTGACGGTCCACGTCTTCAGGGGCTGAGTTACTTCCACTGCTTCAACTACTGGTCCTTATACTTCGCAGTGTCATTCTTACTCAGGAATGTCAATGTTGTGTGGATCCTCATCCTCGTCAATTGCGAGGTTATAGCATTCTACGGCATGGGCTTCTTGTGTCTTCCAGTCAGGTCAGTATTCTTCTACCTCTTGATCATCAAATACGTTAGTGTGGATCAACCTGATAGCTACATCTAAAGCTGGACAAACTTCAATAGTGGAAAAGGTAAGTACAAAAATATCAACAAGACAATCCCAACTTACAGTATCCCGGTGAAGCTCAGCCTCTGCGTACCAGTTCCTTGCTATTGGCTCTAGAGTATGCACAAATTTATGTACCCATTCTTCCTGAGGTACATATTTCCACACCTCGTAGCATCTTGCCAAATGTTCCTGGAAGCTAGACTTTCCACTAAATTTGGTTCACAGCTCCTGGGGTTGGTCTCGGAATCGTAGGAAAAGGAGCTTCTGACAAGTTTCCCAATTAGGAATATTTTTCTTATGGCTGTTCCACCATCTGGCTACTGTGGCCCTGAATGCTGAATCCAGGGTTTCTAATCTCTATGAGTCTGGTACTCGTTCTAAAAATTGTCCAATAAACTGCTCTGGATCTGACAACCCATCGAAAAGAGGTAGGGCACTGTCCTGAGTACCAATCCATCTGAGAGACTTGGTAATTTTGGTGCATCTATGTCCATTCAGCTCATGGAGTCTATTTTTCCAGTTCTCTAACCCATCATCAGAGTCTGTCATACAGGAGCTGTCGCACTGCCAATCCAAAATACCTTCAGCAGTAGGATCGACATAATCGTCTTCCCTAGCTGTAATGTTATAGATGTGCTCCAGGTCATCCTGATATTCATCTCGTAGTGGTTCTGTGTACCTTTCTCCTTGTGATGGGACCAGGGGTATGATGACTCTCAAATATTTCCCTTCGAAGGTCATTTGTCTCTTCTTAAGGTTAATGACTGTGGCATTTTCCATTGCCAATTCAATTCCTAATAGGGCTGGGTAGGGATTACTGTCATCAATGATCTCAATAAATTCAAAGTCCACCAAAGTACTGACCCCATCAATATTGATTGGGACACTAAGGAATCTCCCTAGGGGCACAATCCTTTGCTGATTGGCTAACCTCAACTATATAGGAGACCAGGCAAGGGCAGGCTTCCCCATTTGCTCCCAGGTTTGCTTACTTAGAACATTGACCTCTGATCCTAGATCCAAAATGACATCAGTCATATCATATTCTCCTACCTGAGCATTCAATATCATTTCCCTGCCAGTTCTTCTGACTCTATTAAATGTTTTGTCCCGACCATGGCTGTGCGGAGGTTCGCAGGAGGCAATGACTTTCTGCAGCTCATTTAAAGCATTCTGATTTCTTAAGAGTTTTAGGCAACTCTGTAAAAAGGAGGATAGTGTACTTACTTTGTCCCTCGAAGCTTCTTGCGGCTACGCCAGTGGATGAGGGGGTTGCGTAGGTGCAACTGGTGTGCTAGGGTCAGCAAAATATTTCTTGGCTTCTATGAATGTCTCTTTTTTTCTTTCAATATGAAATGATGGGATTTTCTAGGGAGCTTTACGAACCCAAGGCTCGTCAAGCCGTTTCTCCATATTCTGTATGTGCCTCGTAGCTCCACTCTGTGTAACAAAATTAATAGCTGTGACAGGTCATGGCTCGATGAAAATCATCTGGATATTATGGGTAGGAATACTGTTTCTGGCCTGGATCTTAGCTATCAGCTATGGGCATTGCTCGATAACGTGATCTACTGCTTGGCAATAGCGACATGTCGTAGTTGGGTTCTGACAATATCTAGATAAATGCCTAGCTTGGTTATAGTTGTAGTAGATGACCTGGCCTCTGCCTCTTCCTACCATACCACCGTGACCACATCCTCCAAGAGCACCTCTACTGGATGCACCACCGTGGTAACTATAACCATCATTGCTCTGTGCTTCATTTTGTATCCGATAGGCATCATAGGTGCGACACTCAGCTTCATTATGTCCTACATACTTACAGAATCTACAATAGGGATTCTGAGATCCTTGTCCATACCTTTGTAGAAGCTCGCAATATAGAACTTGCGGTGGAAATGGGTTTGGCGCACCCGTATTCAGGTAATTTCCTACTAGAGGACACCAATCCTTGTCACGACCTTCGGTCCGACATTGCGTACACCAAACCTCTTCGTGGCCAGGTTTTCCTGACTTCATGTCGCGGAGCTCCAAGGCCATGGCTGCCAACTGCGCTTGGATTTTAACAATACCAGGATTATCTCTAATAGGTGCGGTCTCAAGCTTCATTGCGATATCCAAAGCTTCCTGCTGGTCAGTAACCTTCTGTTGCATGAGTGGAGTTCTGAGATGTGGTGGCAATGCAGCAATAAACCATTCCTTGTGTTGTGCCAGTCCAATTGTGAAACTGACCTGGTCAAGTAGAACTTTGAACCTCTGATCAAAGTCCCACACTGATTCACCTTGCTTCTGCTGAATTTCCTTTAATTCAGTGATACACTGCGAATCTGATTTGGGCTTCTTAAACTCTTTGATTATTGCTGCCTTGATATCATCTAGGGCAGGATTCTGAGTACTAGAGAATTTCATGAACCAGGTCAAAGCCCGGTCCTTGAAAGAAGTAATGAGCTGCGTGGTTCTTACAACTGGGTCTGTAATGTTCTTAGCAGTCCACACCGCCTCACATAAAAACCAGAACTGTTCTGGATCCTCTGATCCAGTTCCTTTGAAAACAAGAAGCTTAATATCATCAGTCATGTGGGCCATAGTAGATCTACGGGGGCTTGGAGGGGGACGGGAAGTAGGGGGAACTTACTGGGGTAGACTGACTTGCGATAGGAGTGCTGGTAGTAGGGTTACTTTCGGTCTGCGACATGTTCTCAAAGATAGCAGGTTGGCGCTGCGGGGTTACCGGGGGGTTTCCAACAAAAGGGGTTTCTTCGGGCTCTGAGGCTGCTGGACTGAAAGGGGTAGACTCGGTATCCTGACCTAGGGTAGATGACTCAAAAGTTCTCTTGTACCTTTTTCCACTTCACAGCAAACCACTTTTCTCATCGAAGGTGTTTCCACTTGCAAACATAAGTTAGTAATACACAATCTAACAGTCTGACTCAAGAAGCAATATTCCTTTTTCAGCTAATAGCATCTTAATATTCAGACTAAATAAATTTAAAAACTTACCCCTTGGTCCTTTGAAGAACTGTCACTCCGCTTCACTAAAGGGGGTACTCGTGTCAATAGCGAATTCCGTCACGAACACCTCAAGGGTTCGCGTCGTCCAGAAATCAACAGCACGAGAAATCTCGTTGTTTACTCTTTTCAACAAGTTGATTCTTGAGGGGGTCCAAGCAAGAAACTGACCTCCATGGAAGTTCGTCCTTCGCTCGGCCAACCTGGATACCCACTGGTGCAACTCTATGTGGATACTACCAAATAAAATTTCATAAACATCACAAAAAACATACCTTTGTAAAAAGACACTTGCACTATGACGCGGATCTTTGTTCTCTTGCTCAGCGAATTTCAGATAAGTCTCATCCAGCCAATCACCGATTTATTTCGCAGAGGGTCTCCAGAACATATCCCTCGAGGTACGATGTAAACCCTTCTTGCACAGATACTGAGTTCAACCAGCAACGGAACCACTTTGTTGTGCTATAGGGCAGACCCAAGTTTTATACCTTTAGCTTCGCACCAATGAAAGACCCACAGTGTTGGCCCTTTCGACAACAACCTATGAACAGGTTTCAGTCTCACCCGAAACAACTATGGGATGCCGTAGAATCAGGTTTCTGCAAGCGGAAGAGGGAGATTACTGTACCTTTATCTTTTATCAATTCATAATCAAGTAACACAGAGCTTAATTATTCACATATATATATATCTTCGCAGTTAAATAACACTGTGACTTGGTTAACCCTTAGTGGGAATGCACAGTGAAGCTATTTCTTAAACAACGATCTTACTTATCAGATTTATCTATACTTATCAATGCATACAAGAACACAACAGAAATCACACAAGAACCACAACACCAGATATAACGTGGTTCATCTCCAGTGTAGGGGTTATGTCCACAGAACTGTGTTTTATTCAACTTTTCTACAAAATCACAGTTCTGATCTGCGCACTCAGCTGCAGATCCTTTTATTCCTCAAAGCCGCACACACAGTAGCAGGCCTCTGCGCACACAGCTGCAAAGGTCGTCCACGCACTCTGCTAGGACTTATCCTTCACTTACAAAATAGCCTTAGCTTCGCCTTAACTTTCTTACATTCAAAAACCTAACCTCACTTCTTTACACAAGTGCATATTTATATAGCGCACTATTACAAAACCATGGGTATCCAAAACCCTAAACCCTGGACTTAAACCATGGGTTTATTACAAGAGAAGTCTTTGACTCACCCCCGACGCCCCTAAGACTATTTTGAGTTGTAACTCCGCTTATAAGCTTTCACCAAAACCGTGGAGTTACCAAATTCTCGGGTCGTTAACACTGGAGTCCCAACAAAGAGGATTGAACCTTGAGACACATTTTCAACTCCAGTATCAACACTTTTTCTAAATGAATTCACATTGAATACACATGTTTACTTGTAAAACCCTATGTACCATACGTGATTTTCCCACAAGAAACCTCCGTATTAATCTTAAATGTTGAATACATGAGTTTCCTTGTGGAAACCCACATATCATTTGTAATTTTTCCTATTACAACCCATGTATTTTATTAGAATTTAATAAAAATAAAAAAGATAACTAATCAATGGGGAAATTCAGGTAGGTTTGGAAACCTCCCTAACTCCACTAACTATCCAAACTCACCATCCTCACTCCCAAACAACTATAAAAAGAGGAGAAGGGCTAGAGGAGAGGGGGACCAACTTTAGTGGAAACATCATGATGGAGAATTTCCATTGAAGAGGGGAGAAAGAGGGCTTAGATCTAGGTTTCAAGAGAATCTTGATCAGCCAAAGGATATGTAATGTTTCCAGAAACTGTATCAATAAAAAAATTTGTTTCCTTCCACCAATGTGTAATGCATTCTTCAATTGTTTTTTAGTATTGATCTATATTTTTCTTTGATTTAAATCGCAATCATTATATGTCCATGTCTCATATGTTATAACAGTTGAAGTTGCTTTAGGGAAGGTTATTTATTTGTTCCAGGTGTTGGAGATTTGGAGCTAAGGAGCATTTGTGAAAAGAGACTAAGCTAGATCAACCTTCAGAATAAGATGCACATCCTTTCTTTATCCTTGCTTAATATATTCTTTTAAAACCTTGATTGTGTCACATAACCCCTTAGTATGTTGGTGGCCTCAAACCCCAACAATAGGACATATTCACTACCAATAGAACTCGTGACTCCGATAGAGAGTATTTTTGTTTTGGGGTCTCTTTGATTGAATTTTATTTCTAGTTTTGTCATTCATGATCCTATGTGTGGATTGAATATAAAAATATGCTGCGAGTCCAAGTTGAATTCTTATTTTTCTAGGTCCATTTTTTCTTATTTTGGAAATGTTTCTGAGGAATCCATGGTTAGGTTATACTTACATTCTCTATTCTCAGAAAATACACGGGACTTCCATAGTACAGTCGTGTATGATATGTGGAATTCCCACTAAACAATCACATATTTCTTGTACATGGATGCTTAAAAGTTAGTACTTGTTTCCTATAAGTATCCTTTTAGAAAATTATATTCTTCCATGACTTTATATTGATTTTGCATTGGTATGTCACTTCTATAAGTCTCTCTTTGTTTATGTTGTAAACCTTCTTTAGTAGGTTAGGTTGTATGTTTGTATAGGACTTACTATGTCTCTCCACTTGGAATGTACTTGGTAGGAGTGTAGGTAGACTCTGAGTTTTCAATTCATGTTTATAATTAGTTCCACTTAGAGTTTGTTTTCTTGAGTAGTTAACCTGATATATTCTTCTTCCAAGATTTTGAACAACTTGGTTTTTAAAACTTTTTGTAATGTTCCAAAAATTCGAAAAAACAAAAATGTAGGCTAGTTAAATACTACATGTCCTAGAAATTAATTCATCTATTGTGGAATATGTTGGCCTTTTTTTACTAAGTCGAAGTGTCGTAAGTTGTCCTTACCTTTCTATGTGTTTTCCTATGTAATGTTGATTTAATTATGCACTATGTCTATATTACTCGAACCGGTTTAAATGATTACATTGCTAGTGATTACTATTTAACATACATGTAAATATGCTAGTTTAGTTATGTCTTACTTCATGGCTATCTGTTTTGTTCATTGTTTATGAATTTACTTATGGAAAGTTTTGAATTTCCTTTAACTGCCAAGGGTTGGAGTGGCAGTATTTGTATCCCTTAAGGGATCACTCGGAGAGGTAAATGGTTCCTCCTGCTTTTAGGGGGTTTACTTAGTTCATTGTGAACTAATGAAAACTTTCCTTTTTGTGAAGTTTAATTCGTTGAAAGAATCTATCTATGACAAATAAATGTGACATCCTATGGCATGTTATATATGCTACGCTATCCTATGCCTCTCAAAGACAAAAGGACCAAAGTCATGGCCTGACTGTTCCTACTTCAATTGTTTACGCAGAGTTGGGGTTGTAAGACCTGAATCTTTATGGTTGACATTATTGATATGGTTTGAGGTTATGATCATTTTTATCCCTTGATATTTATTTTATAACACATAAATGAAAACGTGTAAATCCTAGGTTTAAAGGCTTAAATCATAAGTCTTGGAAAACATTATGTTAAGTTTTGGAAATACTATGTTTTATGTGACAAAACCTTCATGCCATATTTCATATTCCACGAAACTTATGAATTAACTATGTCAACAAGGGTTTTGATGGGGGTTTAGTGTAATTTTGAAAAACATCGGGGTTTGGACTATATGAATGTGTGTGAAAATAACGTCGATGGTGGGAGACAAGGTGGCGGATTTATGGCTCCTTGGAGAATGGGGAAAATGACCCCTAATCTCTGGTCTAGTCATTCTCGGGATTCATTTGGTTATGCTGCTAGTTGTCTTCATGGTTTTGGCTCTCGAGTTTTAACACTATGTGGAGTAACAAGCTCATCCTTCTCTGAGATAGGTATTCTCTCAGTCTAGTTTTGCATCGTGGTTTCATTTGTTTGCTTCAGTTTGAGGATTAGCATACCTCTAATGGTTCTCTGTTTTTATTTTGAAGTTGGAAGGTGTGGCTTCAATGCGTGGCTCATTGGTGGGTATTTGGAGTGTCTGCAACTCTTCCCTTCAATGGGTAATACCTGCGAAAGCATAGGCCTTTTTAACTCTGCATGTAATCAATAACAGAGTGTGAGCTCTGTGATGAAAGGGTTAATGTTGTGAATGTTTTGGTTATGGGTCAAACCTTTGGGTCCTTTTAGATTATGGGCATCCATGGATGTGTTTGTAAATACTATTTTGATGACGATTTAAGTGTGCAGAATTTGAGCCATGTCTATCCAGATGAAGAGTCATCTTTCTAATAGATTTTGGTTTTGTATCGTATGGTTTGATATAATGGAGAGCTATGCATTTTTGTTTTAATGATGTGATAATCTATGGCATGAAAGTGTGCATTTTAATTGTAAATTATGGAATGTATATTTTATGTATCATGGCTAGGGTTTATTAGTGCTTACAACCAATATTTTGGCATACTGTTGCATAATTTGTTGATGTCATGGCTATAATAGCATTGAAAATAGGGTTTATACATTTCTTCTCTACATTTAACATTGTTTGGGTTTTTGTCTTTAATGTTTATTATGGTGGGGTTTCACCTCTCAGCCATGAGTCTAGCTCGACCTTGGTTTGGAAATGCACCATGTATATTCTATTATTTTTTTTATAATTAGAGATGTGACTGTGTAGTGTTTTAATTTATAAATGGTGTAAGATTTTGGTTTATGTATAAACTTTTATGGGAAACCTGTAATGCAAACACTTTATGGTTTTACAACATTGGTTTCAAAATTGATCCCTACAGGATTTGATCCTGACTCCTTTCAATGCTTATGTTGTTTAATATTTTGGTTTATATTATGCATAAAATTGATTCAAATTTGGTTAGAATATAGTAGAGATATTTGTAATGATAAATGTGCCTACGACAAGATCTTGATAGGTCTTGATGGCTGGCATGTTATGGAGAGATTTTTATAATGAAATAATGAATGGCTTGTTTAGGATTTATCTTTGTTAGGTATCTTCGTCGTATTTTTGATATAATTGTTTGAGTTTTAGCATGGAATTTTTATTTAGTTTATTCTTTATGCACAGTGCTTTATGCTACATATATATATAAGAGTTTCGATGGTTAAAAATAATCAGCATGCCAGTAATAATAAATCTAACTTCAAAGAAAGATGTAGAGTTGGATTTTAAAGGTGATAATTTCGTTTCTGTGGATTTTAATTAGTTCTTTGTTTGATAGATTTATTAGCCAAATTTAATATGATCTGACCTTATTTTATGTTCTACCTAGAGTCTAGAAAATTACAACATGAGATAAGATTCAATTTTAAAAATAATAAAGATGGGAGAGTAAATGCAGAAATAATAAAGAGCATATAATATCCTATAGTTTTGAAAATAGATAAAAGCATATATGACAACTTACTTAATAAGAAATCTAATTTATATTCTTTTATTTAGGCCATCATGTTTACGTAAAAATAATACTCCTATAACAAAATATTTATATCTAGGGTTTGTATAAACATGTAAACTAAAATAATCCTAGCTTCTTTCAAGTTAATGTAAACAAAATAACCTAGCTACAACACATAGATACTATTTATCCTTCCAGAATTTAGTCCCTTCATTTATTAAGAAAACCTGAATAAAATATAAGGAAGATCAAGAAACCTCATACCTACAAGCTGAAGCTATTTTAATGGTTGAAAACCTTGCACACTCAAACAAACAACATTAACAAGGACATAGTCACTTATGACCTCTATTCAGTTAACCGAATAACTTGGGAACTACCACGTTCCAGCAAAACATGATGCAAAACTGTTCATGGTTTCAATCCGGATCGCCCCGAGCTGGTTCCAACATGGAATTAGCTTAGAGCTCCTAACGTAAGGCTTCCCTATCTGGGATAATGGGTTCTATGTCAGTTTTTTCTTTTCTCTTGGGAAAAATGCTCCCCAAGAACTCTCTTGAGAATAATCAGGTAGAATCATGGAAAAATCGAAAGATCCCCAAGCCTCTCTTTGGCTTGGGTCTTTCTAGACATACTTTTTAGGAAAAGGGGCAGTTAAATCAAGAATCATTTGTTTACTTGAAATAACCCTTTTTACTTAATTTAGGTAAATTTACTATTTATTTAAATTTAACTTAGGAACTTTTGACTAGTTCATACTTTGAATCCTGTAGGAATTTAATATTTAATTAATATTAGTAATAATAATAACATTTATATCATTTCATTATTATTCATAGTTACTAGTATTATTACTTATGCTTACTATTTTATACATATTAGGTATAAACTATATATTTATATATATCATTGTTGAGATTTTTACTTTAGGTATCATATAACATGATCCCTAATCACATGAAACTTTTATTTTTACCTTATAATCACTTCTTTATTAAGGGCTTCACGTAGAGTTTATCTCAACTAGGTTAGGAAACTCTAAACCTCCTTGCATGTTGGATTACCTCGTTTAACATTATATTTCTTGAGTACTTGATGAGATACAGAAATTCAAAATTTCATTTAAGCACTTAAAAATATGTAAGATGTGATCAATGTTTTATTATATTCTTTTTCACTCAACATATTATTTTTTTTGTAACTCCTAGCATTTATCCAAAGCCCATACACAATGCTAAGAAATAGTGAGTTACAAAATTAGTGCGATTCCGTAGCTCCTCGCTCAACACTAATGCTAGGATGTATTTGTAGGATACATCGAGGGATACAATGGCCAAGGATCCAATGTTTTAGAGATTAGGCTCAACATCAACTTGGAATGCTTCAGGTATTATGCCCAACACATGTAATTCTTATCTTTTCATGTGCCTCAGAGCTTTCTGCTCAACACAAAGGTTTCATTACTCATGTGTTCCATATCGTCTCACTCAACACAACCTTAAAATACACATATGATCTAGAGCCTCTCAATAAAAAAAAAATATCATATACTCATGTGCTCCAAAGCTTTTCTCTGAACACAAACATCAAATACTCATGTTTTCCATAGCTTCTCTCTCAACACAAAACATCAAATATTCATGTGCTTCAGAGCTTGCAATCAACACAAACATCTCATCAATTATGTGTTTCGTGATCCATGCCCAACACATGAAATAATATACATAAAACATATGCATTTGGATTACTCCCAATATATCAAACAAATCATCATTCTGATGTGCAGTGGGGTCTTATGGCCAATATACAAAACAAAACATAAAATCAACATCATAAGAAATGGGGCTTATTACCATAAGTGTCAGGTCAAAAATTTGGGATATTACATCCCTCCTTGCTTAGAAAAACACCATCCTTAGTGTTCTAGGGACTCAGAATGAAATCATGAAATAAGGCGGGGTAAGACTCTCTCATGGTGGATTCATTCTCCCAAGTAGTATGGTTTGTCTCAAAGTGATTCCATTGCACTTTCAACTGGACTATGGTGTGATTCCTAAGTTGAACCTCTCTCTTGTCTAGTATATGAAGGGGTTCAGGTACAAACTCCCATTCAGGTTTAACCTGTAACAAGCACCAATCAATCACATGTTTAGTATCATATACATATTTTTTTAATAAGGATGCATGGACAACATTATGAGCTCTTACATGAGCAGGTAAAGCTATTTTATATGCCACTAGCCCTCTCTTGGCCAGTATCTCAAAAGGGCCACAAAATCTTGGTGCCAACTTTCCACACCTTCCCAAGATCAATGAGCTTCTTTTTGCTTTTACTTTCAAGGGAACATGGTCACCTATCTGATAATATTTATCCTTTATTTTCTTATTCGCATAACTGTTATGGCAGTCTTGTACTTCTTTAACGTTCATTTGGACCTTGGTAACCAATTGTTCCAATTCCTTTAGTATGTCATGCCCTAACATGATCTGATCCACCAGGCTATCCCAAGTAACTAGTGTTCTACACTTTTGTCCATATAGTACCTCTAAGGGACTCATCTTGGTGGAGTTCTGACATCTTTTGTTATATGAAAAATCTACAAGATGCATGTAATCTTCCCACTTTCTGGGGCTGTTCATGGCATACATCCTCAGCATGTCCTCTAAAATATAGTTTACCCATTCTGTCTTCTAGTCAGTCTATGGGTGGTATGCAGTACTAAAGTGTAACTACGTCTCTAATACAAAGAATAAGGATCTCCAAAATTTCTTGGTAAACTCTGTATCTCAATCCAATATGATTTCCTTGGGTATCCTAGGAAATCTAAATATCTCTTTTAATAAGATGTTGGTAATGTGTATTGCCTTGTAGGTCGACTTCACTGGAATGAAGTGTGCTACTTTTAACAACTTCTCAACTACTACAAAGATAGATTCATTTTGTTTCTTACTCTTTGGTAGACCCATAATAAAATCCATGCTAATGACCTCCCACTTCCATTCTTGAATGGTTAATGGCTGCATCAATCCCGAAGGATGCTGGTGCTCATCTTTGACCAGCTAACATTTTTGACATTTTGTGATAAATAATGATGTGTCGCCCTTTAACTTAGGCCAAAAAAAGTGTTTCTTTACTGTGGATATCACCTTTTGATATCCTGGATGCCCCAAGTAGGGTGTTTGATGAAATTTTGTGAGGATCCTGGACCTGATGTCCCCTCCTTCTGGAACATACCATCTTTCTTTGGACCATAACAACCTCGCTTCGTCTATATTCTACTCCTCTCAATGCTCAAATAACCTATCCTCTTCGACCTTCTTGAGGATTTCAACATAGAAAGGGTCAACTCTATTGGTCATTCTAATCCTCTCATGTAATTCTCAATCAGTTTGAATTAAATTCACCTCATATATCATATAAGGTCGTTCACTTAAATCAACAATTTTGTTCTCCTTTCCCTTTATATGCGTTAACTCAAAATGGTACTCGCAAAGTAAATGCAACCATCTAGCATGCCTAGAATTTAGATATGGTTTCTCAAATAAATATTTTAGTTGCATACTGTCTGTTTTCAGAAAAAAATTTCTTCCCGATGAGGTAATGCCTCCACATCTTCAAGGCGTGGATGATGGCTACTAGATCAAGAACATGGATGGGGTAGTTCTAGTTGTTTTCTTTTAACTTCCATGATTCATAAAATATCATGAAATCATTTTGTAAGAGGACTCCTCTAATCCCTTCCTCGCTTGCATCCATACAAATACCAAAATCCCCATCGAGATCCACAATTCGTAGTATTAGTGCAGTCGTCAAAAAGTGTTTAAGCTTATGAAAACTTCCCTTGCACTTGGTCATCCATAAGACCTTGTTGACCTTATTTCGTAAAGAGTTAATGGGACAAGCTATGCTCAAAAAGTTCTCAAATAACTTTCGGTAGTAACCAGCTAATCCCAGAAAGGACCTAATGTTGGTGACACTAGTGGGGGTAGGCCAATCCTCTATGGATTTAATCTTTTCCAGGTCAATACCTATCCCCTTCTCCAAGATGATGTGACCTGAATATTGTATTCGTGATTTGTAAAAATCACATTTACTAAACTTGGTGTAGAGATGGTGTTCCCATAACACCTGTAGTACTATGTGAATATTCTCCTCATGTTCCTCTTTATGCTTAGATTAAACTAGGATGTCATCTATAAAGACGAATTTTTTTTATATCTAGGTATTTACTGAAGATATTTTTCATCATAGACATAAAGTTCAAAGGTGCATAGGTTAACCCAAATGGCATCACTACAAACTTGTAGTGGTTGTACCTCGTATGAAAGGCAGTTTTATGAATATCCTCATTGTGGATTTGTACCTGATGGTATC
Source organism: Pseudotsuga menziesii (assembly GCA_001517045.1). Classification (NCBI taxonomy): domain Eukaryota; kingdom Viridiplantae; phylum Streptophyta; class Pinopsida; order Pinales; family Pinaceae; genus Pseudotsuga; species Pseudotsuga menziesii. The sequence goes on along the minus strand of LPNX010147762.1, from coordinate 1,101,510 downwards.
TGGATCACAAGTCAATATTCAAAAATATATTGTATCCTCCTACTTGATCTAACAAGTCATCGATCCTAGGGAGTGGTTATAGGTTCTTGATGGTCATCTTATTAAGTTCAAGGTAATCGATGCACATCCACATCATACTGTACTTCTTCTTTATGAAAAGTATCATTTCTCCTCAAGGGGACACACTCGGTCAGATATATCCCTTCTCAATAAACTCCTGCAACTATAGCTTGATTTCTAGCAACTCTAGTGTGGTCATACAGTAAGGGGCCTTTGAAGCTGGAAATGATGCTGGTATCAGTTCTATGGAAAAATCTAGGTCTATTTTTTGTGGTAATCCTAGTATCTCCTCAGGAAAGACATCTGTCAAGTCTATAAGAATTGGAAATTCCTTGATGTGTTTCCTTCTTTCAGATTATATGTCCTAGATGTTCACTGCAAAAAGTTTTCATCCTTTCCTAATCTACTTATTTGCTTGTAAAATAGATATCTTCCTCACAAAAAATTTCTTAGGTATGCCTTGAGTCTTTACCTGATTCCCTTGGCTGTCTGTACACAATATTGACTTTTGTAAACAGTCGAGCATGACATGGTGTTGTTCCAACCAGCCCATGTTGATAAGTATATCATATGATCCTAAGGGTAGAATGTTCAGATTCATCCTATCATGAAATGCATTCAGGTTTACCTCACAATCTCTAACTATTTTAGAAACCTTTCATTTTGTACCCATGGCTAATTGCACCATCCATGGTTTCTCATGTTTAACTTTGTCTAGTTTACATAAATCAACAATTTTAGGCAATGCATAGTTTCGGCAAGCACCAGGGTCAATCAATATTGAAATAGAAGTGTTGGAAACCTTACCTTCTATCTCAACCATGATATCCTGATCGTCTTCCTATCGGTCATGCAAGGCTTCATAAATCTTCGATGTTCTAGCTATGTCCGCTACTGTTGGTTCTTCCTATAAATTGTGCAAGACTCCATTGGTATTGTCCTTATAGTCTCGGGCATAATGGGGCCCTTGGAATTTACATCATTTGCTTTGCAATGGGGAAACATGGATCCTCCATTTTCTGCTAGTTTGTTAGAATTTGGAGCTGGTACATATGGATTCGTACCTTCCTTGCTGAAGTTCTTATTGGATGGAAAATGGTTGTTCTGTTTTATATAAGGAGGTAGGTTGAAACCTAGTTTACAGTTGTTCAAGAAGGTACTAGACCTTTCTCTACTTCTGTTGATGTTTTCTTGCCTCAATTTTACATACTCATAGAAAACCCTAACTTTGTGTAGGGTGGTTTCTAATGTTTTAGGCCTGTCAAATTCAATCCTCTCCCGAATGTTTGGAGGAAGACATCCTAAAAATTGTTGTATTTTCACTTTCTCGTCCTTTTATGTATGGCACATAATGTAACATATCCAACAATATGTTAATAAAAGCATCCATTGTCATGAAACCCATTCTTAACTCCTGAAACTCGTTCGCCTTCCTATCGAAGAATCTTTTAGACTTGTATTTTTCCTGAAAAATTATGCGAAAGTTACTCCATCATATTTCTTTTACCTCATCTTTATTGGTATGCTTTAGGTCTCTCCACCATCTATTTGATTTTCCGTTTAAATTATGGATGGCTAGATGGGCTTTCATCTCACTTGAGTAGTTGTGTACTCAAAAGTATTTTCTCATACTGAGAATCCATTCTTCATATTTTTCCCTGGTGTTCATCTCCCCTTCATAGGTTGGGGCTCTTATCTTTTTGAACTCTCCTTGGAGGCTATCATCATTGCTCTGTTTCTTTATGCAAGGAGAAAGGGAATTATCACCAGAAAGGCTGTGATAAGCTCTTTCTAGAGGTTCAGGGGTGTGTTCTTCCTTTCCTTCTTCCTTTGGTATGCTAACCCATTTATGATAGAACTCTTTCTTGAACTTGTTCGTTGAATGAGTGGGATTTCAATGCGAGATTCCTCCCTTAAAGTTCTATAATAAAGCTTCATTAATTTGTTGTTGTTCTTTTATTTTATTCATATTAGCATCCTTGAAACTTTGTAAGTATGCTTGAATACTTTGTGTGGTTTTTAGTATATAATATATTCATTCAAACACCAATTCTTCTTCCCGAGTTGGCGTATTCAGTTTTTCTTGTCAGTTGTTGTCTTCTTCTATGTTCATGATCTAAACTATTCTTTGAGTCCTACAATTTAAAATGTTAATAACAAGAAATTTTCTTTTAGTTACAAAATTTGAAGCACATAATTTATTTTCAGCAACAAATGTTTGGCATGCCCATTAGGTCTCTAAGTGTTGAAACTAAGTTCTGATACCACTTGTAATGTCCCCAAAATTCAAAAAAAACAAAAAAGTAGGGTAGTTAAATACTACCTGTCTTAGACATTAATTCATGTTTGAGAGAATATGTCGGTCATTGTTTACTAAGTCGAAGTGTTATAAGATGTCCTTACCTTTATATGTGTTTTTCTATGTAATGTTGATGCAATTATGCACTATGTTTATATTACTCAAACTGGTTTAAATGATTACCCTGCTAGTGATTACTATTTAACATACATGTGAGTATGTTGGTTCAATTTTGTCTTACTTCATGGCTATCTGTTTTGTTCATTGTTTCTGGATTTATTTATGGAAATTTTTAACTTGAATTTAACTGTCAAGTGGTGGACTGGTGGGATTTGTATCCATTAAGAAATCACTCAGAGAGGTAAATGGTTGTCCCTTCTTTTATGGGGTTTAATTATTTCATTGTGAACTAATGCAAACTTCCCCCTTTTGTGCAGGTTAATTTGTTGATGGAATCTATCTACGACATCTAAACATGACATCCTAGGATTTGTTATCTATGCTACTGTATCCTATGCCTATCAGATACAAAAGGACTAAAGTCCTACCCTAACTGTTCCTACTTCCATTTTTTACATAGAGTTGGGGTTGTAAGACCTGAATCTTCATGGTTGACATTATTGCTATGGTTTGAGGTTATGATAATTTTTATCCCTTGATATTTATTTTATAACACGTAAATGAAAAATGTGTAAAGCCTAGGTTTAAAGGATTAAATCATAATTATTTGCAAACATTATGTTAAGTTTCAAAAATACTATGGTTTATGTGACAAACCCTTCATGGCATATTTCATATGCCATGAAACTTATGTCTTAACTATGACAATGAGGGTATTGATGGGGGTTTAGTGCAATTTAACAAATGTTGGGGTTTTGAATATATGAGTGTGGGTAAAAATCATGTTGATGGTGGGAGACAGGTCGCGCATTTATGGCTCCTTGGGGAATGGGGAAAACAAGCCCTAAGATCTATTCTAGTCGTTGTTGGGATTTTGTTGGTTATGCTACTAGTTGTTTGGATGGTTTTGGCTCTTGGGTTTTAACACTGTGTGGAGTAACAAACTCATTTCGTGCTGAGATAGGTATGCTCTCAATCTAGGTTTGCATCGTGGTTTCCTTTTTTTGCTTCAATTTGAGGATTAGCATACTTCTGATGGTGCTCTGTTTTGATTTTACAGGTGAGAAGGGTGGTTTCAATGCATGGCTCGTTGGTGGCCCTTTGGATAGTCTATGCTTCCCTTCAATAGGTAAGCCCTGCAAAAGCATATGCATTTTTATCTCTGCGTGTAATGAGTAACAAAGTGTGAGCTTTGTGCTGAAAGGGTTAATGTTGTGAATTTTTTTTTTATGGTTCAAACATTTGGGTCCTTTGCGATGATGGGTATCCAGGAATGCATTTGTAAATACTATTTTGATGACAGTTTAAGTGTCGAGACTTTGAGCCATGCCTATCCAGACGAAGACTCGGCTCTATAATAGATTTTGGTTTTGTATTGTATGGTTTAATATAATGGAGAGCTCTGCATTTTGGTTTTAATTATGTGATAATCTATGGCATGACAGTGTGCATTTTACTTGTAAATTATTGAATGTATACTTTATGTATCATGGCTAGGGTTTATTATTACTTGCGGCCAATATCTTGGAATACAACTGCATAACTTTTTGATCTCATGGTTGCAACAGCATTGGCAATAGGGTTTATAAATTTCTTCTCTGCATTTAACATTGTTTTGGTTTTTGTCTTTAATGTTTATTATGGCGGGGTTTCACCTCTCGTCCATGAGCCTGGATTAGCCTTGGTTTGGAAATGCAACATGTATATTCTATTATTTTGTTTATAATTAGAGATGTGATTATGTAGCATTTTAATTTATAAATGGTGTAAGATTTTGGTTTATGTGTAAACTTCTATGCGAAGCCTATAATGTGAATCCTTTATGTTTTTACAGTGTTGGTTTTAAAATTGATCTGTACATGATTCGATTCCTGGGTATGTGTTTGATTTAGTTTTTGTTTTGTCAATAATGTGAGCTTGTAGGATTCGATCCTAGGATGTCTAATGTGTGGATTGATGTTTCAATACAACATGTGTGTTTTTGTTTTGGCAGAGATGCCGACGGGATTCCATCGTGGATCCTTTAAATGGTTATGTTTTTTAATATTTTGGTTTGTATTATGTATAAAATTGATTCTTATTTTGGTTAGAACATAGTAGAGATATCTCTAATGATAAATGTTCCTACGAGCAGACATTGACATGTCTCCATGGCTGGCATGCTATGTAGATATTTTTATAATGAAATAATGAATGGTTTGTTTAGGATTTATCTTTGTTAGGTCTATTCCCCGTATTTGTGATATAATTGTTTAAGTTTCATCATGGAAATTTTATTTATTTTCTGCTTTATGCACGGTGTTTTATTCTACAGGTCTATATAATAGTTTCTATGGTTAAAAATAAGAAGCTTGCTGGAAATATGAAATCTTCGAGGAGAGAAAGATGTAGAGTTCGATTTTAAAGGTGATAATTTTGTTTTTGTGGATTTTAATTAGTTCTTTGGTTGATATATTTATTAGTTAAATTTAATATGATCTCACCTTAGTTGATGTTCTACCTAGAGTCTAGAAAATTACAACATGAGATAAGACTAAAATTTAAAAATAATAAAGATGGGAGAGTAAATGCAGAAATAATAAAGAGCATATAATTTCCTAAAGTTTTGAAAACTCATAAAATAATATATGATAATGGTCTTAGCAAGAAATATAATCTATATTCTCCTATCTAGGCCATCATGTTTAAGGATACATAATATTCCTATAAGAAAATATTTATATCTAGGGTTTGTATGAACATGTAAACTAAAATAAGCCTAGCTTCTTTCAAGTTTATGTAAACAAAATAACCTAGCTACAACCTATAGATACTATTCATCCTACCATAATTTAGTCCCTTCATTTTTTAAGAAAACCTAAATAAAATATAAGGAAGACCAAGAAACTTCACACGTGCAAGCTGAAGCTATTTTAATGGCTAAAAACCTTGTACACTCAAATAAACAACATTACCAAGGAGATAGACGGTTGTCACCTCTGTTCAGTTAATTGAATAACTTGGGAACTACCACATTCCACCCAACCATGACCCAAAACCATTCCTGGTTTCAATTTGGATCCTCCCGAGTTAGTTCCAACATGTAAGTATCTTAGAGCTCCTAAGGTAAGGCTTACCTATCTAGGATAACAGGTTTTGTATCAGTTTTTTCTTTTCCTTTTACGAAAAAAAGATCTCCAAGAACTCTCTTGAGAATAATCAGGTAGAATAATGGAAAAATGAAAAGATCCCCAAGCCTCTCTTTGGCTTGGATCTTTATAGAAAGAATTTTCATGAAAAGGGTTATATTTAACTATCCCAAACCGTTGAAACTCATACATAGTGGCCTCTCACTTTGGGAATCCACTTTTACAAGAAGGAAAATGATAAAGCTCCTCAAACATAGGAGTTAAGCATGAGGTTGTGTGAAGATTGGGTTGTGGAGATAGCCCTCCAACACTTAGTTGAGCATACACTAGGACAATTGTGTGCTCCGGGATTCACTGAGTACCACCCTTGTCCTAGTGGGGTGCTGGTGTTATTTGGATTTCATTATTTGTTACACTTCTCATGTGTTAGCACTATTTTATTTTTGCTGAAGATAGTGCTATGATTGCATTGATTTTAAGCTATATTGGTGATTTGGGTTGTTTCAATTTTTCTCTTATAGGAATAATGCATGAAATTTTCAAGGTTTCGACAAACAAAAAGGAGATAAAGGCCTTTGATTAAAAAAAAGGAAAATTTTATTATTGGGATTAAATTTCTTTGGTAAAAACGAGGAATTTTACAATAGAAAACAATTTTATTCATAATGTTCATGAAATGAATTTAATAATAAATATGTCTTAGCATATTTTTATAAAATGCTTATATTGGAACAGGGCCTCTAAACATCAAGAGTGAATGGTCATATTATGGAGGTAACACACTTACCACATCAATGGACATTAATCAAAGTAGAGAACAATTTTATTCATAATGTTTATGAAATAAAATTTATAATAATGAGGGTAACACGCTTACCACATCAACACACATTAATCAAAGTAGAGAAAATATTGGAACAAGGCCTCTAAACATCAAGAGCCAATGGCCATATTATGGAGGTAACACACTTACCACATCAATGGACATTCATATTATGGAGGTAACACACTTACCATATATTGAAACAAGGCATATAAACATACCATATAGTGGAACAAGGCCTCTAAACATCAAGAGCCAATATATTATGGAAGTAACACACTTACCACATCAATGCACATTAATCAAAGTTCACCATCAAAGTCCAAGCGCTAATACAATATTACAAAGGTAACACACTAACCACATCAACACACATTAATCAAAGTCAACCATCAAAGTCCAAGCGCTAAGTTCATAAGGAGTATTATATAATGTTGTTCCTTGATATATAATCAAATGACTAGTGTATATAATACCATGTTGTTCCTTGATATCCATCCTTTGCATGTGGGATTATTACCACAGAATTTTAAAAAAAATACTCATACTACATGATATGTTTTACAAATGAAATAATTTGTGGAGGATGCCAGTTGTGAATAACACTCAAATGGGAAATGTCTTTAGGTTATGAAGTTTATTTTTCATTAGAACAATTAGCCACGTTCAAAAAAGGAACTACGTGGGTGGGATACTTTACAATAGGGATGAATGGATGGATAGTCCCATGTCATACTGCTCTTTGTGTCGTCACAAGCGAGACACATGTTTCTTGTTAATTAGACATTCCTTTCAAGACATGGTATCCTTTATATGATGGTGTTTGTACTAGAAATATTTTTCAACATTCTCATTATGTTACACGCCTTGATTCAACATCCAAAAATAGTAGTATTGTGGCCTCAGGGGTCTGGTTCGTGAAGTGTTCATATGGGATATTGAAGCAGTGATGGCTCCAGTCTCATGGACTTGTGAAGCAATGGATGAACTGGAATGTACAACTTGTATTTTATATTTTGTGAACCAATCAAGGGGATATTGCTGGATGGAAATACTATTTGGAAAAATCCCACAGGTTATTTACTAGGAACGATGGAATCCAAAGCATGGTTGAATTCGATAAATCCCTCCAAGCCACTCTAGTCACATTTGAATGGAAAAGAATTAACTACCCCCAGAAATGGGAAGTTAAATATCAGGAGTTATGAAATGTTGAATGTTTGCAACGCTATATCATGAGTAAACCATTAACCTTTGACCAACATACCAGTTCTTTCAGACTACCAGAACAAACCCCTGCTCCTAAGTTCTCTTCACCGCTCATCAGATCAACTTCTGTGTCTTCTTATAATCAAGCCCGATCATAGGAAGGATCAAGCTATGCCGCTACATCTCAGTATCCCTCTACTTCTTACACTGTCCTATATGAAATAGAACATCATGGCAAACACAGAGATTGCCCAGCCTGCAGAAAAATATTGTAGAAGATCCAGCACCAAAAGCAAGGAGAGACCCCAAGCCTAGGTATGTTCAGTCTACCAAGATAGAATGATGCCTATGAAGCCATAAACCAAGGATGAAAATCCTTTTTCCCAAGAATAAACTTACCTGAGGTTCCTTTTCACTAGTACTCAACAGATGGTTCAGTAAAAAAAGAATTCCTTCGATATAAATCTTTTGGTCCTGATGAGTCAGTTCCATATGACATCAAGTTAGGAAATTGGGGCAATATGCAGCATAGAATGACTAAACAAAATATAGATGACATGGCCTATGATCTTATGGATATAAAAAATAACATAGTTGAAGAGAAAGAAAATATTGCTTTGGTTGAAACAAAGTAAGAATTGATGGATCATCTCCTAAATGATTCTGCAGAATAAAAGCAGCAGTTTGTAAAGCTTCTGATAAAATTGAGCGAAGACTTGCTAAGTTAGAAGAACTTTTGGGTCAAACCGAAGATCTTAGAAAGAAGGTTCTAGGTCTCAGTCCCCTAGTTTTCACCTTTGCGACACAAGGGCATAAGAGGAAAGAAACAAAAAATAGACACCAGCGTAGTGTTTCTTTCGGCATGCTTAGTATCTCGGAGGATGAAAGACTAGAGTTTAACTTTGGTAAATACAAAGTAGAATGCGATGAGATTAAAGAATGGTTGGGACACTTCAAATCCTTTCCACCTGCCTTGGACACAAAATACCTTAATATGAAGTCTTCTCATCATACGGTAGAATCTTCATCCTCTCACAACCCACCTCCTAAACATATTTTTGATATTAGAATGCCAGATGCTTCCAAATCCACAAATCCTAAACTTCAGTTTAGCATTAATTCCATGAATAACCTTGTTTCACAAATCCCTAACCAACCTGTTCTGAATATCCAATGCCAACCCCGGGATGACATTAAAACTGCAATCCAAATTTTCAGCCAATGGACACTGTATAAAAGAACCCAGGATGATACTCTCACAGGACAACAATTGGCTGGCTAGATCATAGCAGTCCTTTCAGGAATTGCTAATGAATGGTGGAGATGGATTCCACAAGAAGCTAGGAATAAAATGCTCTTAGCAGAAGATGCTGATCAACAAATCTTGAAAGCTTTGGGTAAAGTGTTCTATGGTGTTGAAGAAAGAGAATATTCAGAACACCTTGCTTCTCTATTCATGTCAGCCCGCCTCTGTGACCTTTCACAGGGCAAACAATATTTTTGTTATATGCAACAGTTGCTAATTTCTTCTGGCAAATTAGGAGATCCTGCTTACTTGAAGCACTACCTTAGAAGTTTCCTAGGACATGTTCCAGATGCAGTAGAATAGTATATGGAGGATAAACATATTAACTATAGAGGCCTTTCCCTAGCCCAGCTACACAGCTATATACTAGAGACATCGCAAGAACATTGCCTGGAAAAGCAAGTCATTAAGGATTTCAAGAGACATAAGAGTATGTATTCGCCCTCATTTTGTAAAAACGTTGCTAAGATTCCTGATTGGGGATGTGGTGCTCATAATCGAGGACATTTAGTAGACAGCTACAAATGTCATGAGTCCAAGCAGAAAAAAGGATTTTACTCTAGTCTTCCTAGATATCATCTAGAAAAGCCTTATAAACAAAAGAGAAGGCAGAAATATCATGTTTCCAAATAGTATAGCAAACCCCATCACAAAAGTTTTGTTAAATGCAGAACTGATAAGAATGAAAAAGAAACATGTTTTATCTGTGGCCAAAGAGGTCATTGGGAAAACAAATGTCCAAAGAAGAAGTCTAAACCTAGACTAGCCGCCTTATGTGATCAATTAGATCCTAGATGGTGGGATCTACCTTTTGATGTTGAAACGCACTCTGGCAAAGTCATATTCTTACTGTCAGATGCATCCAGTGCATTTGAAAATTTTGAGTCTGATACAGAAAAAGTTTCTCTCCAAAAATTTTCTCCTTCATCTTCATCTTCAGATTCAGATTCAACACCAAATTTGGGAGGGTTTGAGCCCCCAGATTACGACTTCTCATTGTACATGTTATCACTGAATAAGCCACAAAACATTGAGAAAGGGATTGCTTCCATTGAAATGCAGTTATCAGAAACCCCAGCCTTTGAATACATGCTAAGAGCATCATTAAAGGAATAAAAGAAGCAATTGCTCAAGCAACTTGAGCAAGACAAAGGCAAAGGTAAAGTAATTCATGTCACTCCTTCTATGTATAACCCTGTTGAACTTTATAAAGGCTATCCTGATGGCCATGAAAGTAGACAAAGTTACACAATAGACAAAGAGAAAATGTTAAGAGTACAAGTTAGAGAAAAACAACAGCAACTGAGAAGCTTAGTGGCAGAAATAGAAGAATTGAAGAGTATGATCAAAGTCATACAAATTGAAAGAGACCAGTCTTCAGACAAAGAGCTAAGTAAAAATTATGATCAAGCTATGGAAACCAAAATCCTAAGGATAAGAGAACCATTTCCTAACCCTAGTTTGGGAATGCTCATTGGTCCAAAGATATTTGTAAAAATCTAGTTCCACCCAAATGAGTTTAAACCTTATTCCCTGGATTGCATGCTTGATTCCGGATGCCAAGTGAACCTAGAAAAAGGTTCAGCTCTTCCCCTATTTTATTGGGAAAATACTTTAGATAAAGGCTCAGCGATTCAGGGTACTCTTGTTCCCTTAAATGCAAAAATATAAAAACTTCCCAATAAATCTCGAAGGGATAAATGACCGCCTAACCCTATATAGACTAGATGAAATAAATGAAGATTGCATCTTAGGTTTAGAGTTTCTTTCCAGAGTCAGTCCATTCTCTGTAGATACTAAGAAAATGACATTCTCTTGCGTCATTAACAGTTGTGCAGTAGAACTTCCTATTTTCTTTAATTCTGCTCCAAAATGTCAGTCCATTGTACAAAAACCAGAACATAAATCCAATCCTACCAAGTTACTGAAAATGGATAGATGTATAGCATTTTCTAATGCCCATAGTAAAAAATCCCTTGCTAACATCACTGAGAAGCTGGTGAAAGAATGTTGTTCAAAAAGTCCTAATGCTTTCTGGAAAAGGGAATTTTTTTTTTGGGTCTCCCTTCCCTTTGATCCTCTTCAAAAGATTAAGCCTATGAAGGATTCAACTCAACTAATGTCTCCATCTGAGAGATAATTTTGTGCCGCAGAGATCAAGGATCTCCTAGCCAAGGGATTAATTGAACCATCCAAGATCCCGTGGGCTTGCAGAGAATTTGTAGTGAACAAACATTCTGAAGTCAAAAGAGGAAAACCAAGGTTAGTTGTAAACTATAAACCTCTTAATGATGTGCTTCAAAAGGTTCGCTACCCCTTGCCTGATAAATCAAGTCTCCTGCAAAGAATCATCGGCTGTACAATCTTTAGCAAATTTGATCATAAATCAGGATTTTATCAAATTGGTATCAAGGCAAAAGATAGATTCAAAACAACATTCATGGTTCCACATAGTCAGTACCAGTGGAAAGTGCTGCCATTTGGGATTAATAATGCCCCTTCTGAGTTTCAGAAATGCATGGAAGATATCTTTAGAGAGAAGCAGTGGGAAATTGTTTTTATTGATGACATTCTAATTTGTTCTAAGAACCTACAAGAACATCTCAAGCACTTGCAGATGTTTTATGAACTTGTATTCAAGCATGGGTTAGTTTTATCAGAGAGAAAAATGGAGATCGGGAAAACTGAGATGGAATTTCTCGGATTCAAAATATAGAAAGGACAAGTTGTTCTATAGAAACATGTGCTCAGTGTCTTGAGCCATTTTCCTGATCAGATCCTAGACAAAACCTAGTTGTAGAGATTTCTAGGAAGTCTCAACTGTATCAGGCCTTTTTATAGAGGGAAAGCCACTGACATACACCTTCTTCAACAAATATTGAAGAAGAATCCTGCGAAATGGTCCTCTGAGATGACTTTGGTGGTTCAGCAGATTAAAGCCAGAGTTTTGGATTTACCTCTTCTATCTTTACTGCAAGGATCAGGGGAACTGATCATAGAAACAAATGCTTCTTCTCACACTTGTTGTGGAGTTCTTCTCGAAGCTCTGGAAGGCAAAGAGCACGTCTGCGGTTATGGTTTGGGTTCCTTCAAAGCAGGAAAACTAAAATACTTCTCTAGCCATAAGGAAATTCTGGCTGTCAAGAAGATAGTACAACATTTCATTTTGTTTTTAAAACCAGTCACATTTATTATTAGGACAAATTTAAAAATAATTCCTAGAATATTCAAAAATGAAAATTTGATGGCAGAGAATAGTAGTAGGATTTTGAAATGGTTTATCTGATTAAGTAATTTTGATTTTGATATTGTTTATAAGCCAAGATATCTTAATTATATTGCTGACATGCTCACCAGGGAGCAATCTGAAAAGGCTACACCATCCCTTAGCATGTTTTCAGCTGGTGCCTCAAGTTCGAGATCAGGTCATGGCACAACACCACTCTACCGACCAAGCAATGGATTATTTTTTAAGCCATGGGACGAGTCAATCTCAGAAGCAGAACGTAGACAGCTCTTAGATTATACATCCAAAAATGAAGCCGAAAGGTTTCTTGATCTCACTCTCATCAAGCAGATCCAGTTGTTGTGCCCACTATGTGTCAGTTAATTAAAACTTAACATTCAGAGTGCTAAGCATAAATTATCAACCCGAGAAAGTCTTTTATTTCAAAGTTGTCGTACAAAATCTATGCAAACACAATTTCTACCTGACAGTAATATCTATTGGTATGCAATCGAACTCTTTGTAAACTAGGTCACACCTTCTAAAAAAATAAATCAAACCTCAAACCTATTCATAAATCAAACTGTAAATTGAACACACTTCAAACAAGATCTATTCCTATGAAACAAGATCTGATTGCATAAATCTAAAATAAGTGTTGTGTTGGCCAACAATCTATCAAAATGAATTAATAGAAGAATAATATGATAAATAAAATAGATAAAAACATGAACTGAACAATAAAACAACTATGATAAATCTAATGCATGAAATCATGAATTAACAAATAACAGATTTATAAAATAAAACACCTACAATCAACACTAGCAACATCTACTTAGGGAAGAGGGCCCTTCCTCCACTGAGCAGAGCTGGATCTCCACAATGAAAGTCTACAACTCCAGAATTAAGAAACTTCCAGTATGTATTATCAGAATGAAAGTATTTAAATGGATCTGGATCAAATCCTACATCATTACATTGTTTTCTCTCCTATCTTGCATCCCCATATAATCCCCTTCTCCATGAGATTGATTACATATTTATACATAAAATTATCTCATGAAAATGAAGAACTAAACCCCCAACTTGTGATCTATAATAGCTGAAACACGGCCGTAACTGCTGGCAACTTTGGAACCGGCCGCAACACAAAATCTAGAAAATACACTCTCAAAGAACCACCTACATATCACAAAATGTAGCTTTGTTTTGCGATTTCCTTATGATATAGGTGAATGAGGATGTTATGCAAAAAACCCATGTCTTGGATTTTTTAAATTCATTTCCATCTTCCCGCAAATCAAGACGTGAATCAAGGTGTTCTTATGTGGCATGCATTTTCGGTTAAGGCTATAACAACTGGCTATGAGCATCTTGTACGCGAAAAATCACTCCACAAACCATCATTAGTAAAATTATGCATAATAGTCTTTAATTCATCAAAGATAAAGAAAAATAATCATTATTAACCACTTAAAACATCAATGGAAGTAGCATGCTGTTTTACGCACAGCTACAACAAATGGATGGAAAATGGAATGATAAATGGGCAATAATGGTAAGAAAATGGATGAAAGATATGTCGATAAGCGATGGAAAAATGGATAATTCTAGGTCCCAACATCTCCCGCAAACTGAACTTGTTGCATGTCCTCATGCAACTCAATACCTGTGTAGCATCCAACTAGAAAAACTCTTTCACTTGTTCCTTCATTTTACCATTCGCATAGCTACAGCTAGAAGAAATTGAGAGTTTAACAGAAATTAGCAGAGTCACTTAGCGGAGGATTTAGCATAAAATTTGGCAGATTCGTAGCACTTTAGTAGAAATTTGGCAGAGGCACAGCTTATTTTAGCAGAGAATTTGGTGAAGGTTTTAGCGAAGATTTTGGCGAAATAATGCTAAATTTAGCGACGAATTTGGCGGAGTCACAGCTTATTTTAGCAGAGAATTTGGCAAAGGTTTTAGCGAAGATTTTGGTGGAACAACGCTAAATTTAGTGGTAAATTTAGCGGACTCGTAGCTGATGAAAAATGGGCTTGCAGCTCGCAGCTGACGAAAAACGGACTCGCAGCTAACGGAAAACGGACTCCCAGCTCGCAGTTGATGGAAAATGGACTTGCAACTGACGGAAAATTGAATCGCAACTGATGAAAAATGGACTCGCATCTCGCAGCTGATGGAATGGGAAATCGACTCCCAGCTAACAGAACGGGAAATGACAATATTTTACGTTGTTGGAGCCTTTTGAATGAAAAAATTATGAAGTCATTTTCTCCCAAACAAACAACTGGGTTGGGCTGAATTCAAGCAAGTAACTACCATTCTAATGCATCTCCATACCAAAAATTAGACAAACTCACATCACAGATTTCAAGAAAAATGCAAATTGGTTGTAGGTGATTATGGCCATTTTCCTGAAAACCATGTACTGGATTGAACTGAAACTTTCCATTTTTGTTCATCTTGGTATTATGCACTTCCTATCCAAAAATAATGAGAATCTAACTTACCAATTGAAATATATGACCATTTCAATTTCTGAACTTTTGAACATGAATAAAAATGTGTCGCAACTGAAATTTCGGAACCAATATTGCAGAAAATACATACTGGGTTGGGCTAAAATTTTGTAATAAAGTAACTACTATTATAATGCATCTCCATACCAAAAATTACACAAACCCACATCACGTATTTCGAGAAAAATGTGAATTGGATTTAGGTGATGATGGTCATTTTCTTGAAAATCATGCACTGGATTGAGTTAAAAATTGCCACGGTTGTTCTTCATGATGTTATGCATTCCCTGTCCAAATTTTAGGAAAAAAAATCTCGTGGTTTGCAAGATATCCTTAAATCAAATTATTCATTTTTTCCAACTGTGAATGAATAAAAATCAATATGCACAAAGAATGTCAAAAACCAATCCCCCAAACTACATATGTTGCATGTCTTCATGCAAAAGAAGAGTTGTCATCTTAGTTGTAAACAACCATCTCCCCCAAACTAAGGATACAT
Source organism: Pseudotsuga menziesii (assembly GCA_001517045.1). Taxonomy (NCBI): domain Eukaryota; kingdom Viridiplantae; phylum Streptophyta; class Pinopsida; order Pinales; family Pinaceae; genus Pseudotsuga; species Pseudotsuga menziesii. The sequence continues at coordinate 1,086,314 of LPNX010147762.1, read as the reverse complement.
CATGTACTCATGCTTATTAAAACTCTTCAAGGCAGAAAACACGTTTTGATCTGCACATCAATCCTCCATACTGTTATAAAAAAATTTACTGATAAAAATGACCATTTTTTAATTGTTGTGTATGGTAGGACTATTTCAAAGTGGTTCAAGAGATCCTCTCAATCGCTCCCATGCTCATAAAAATATTAAGGACAACATATAGCACCAAAAAGCCAATTCCAGCAAGCATAAAGCCCATATCCAACTAAGAATGAGAATCTCAAAGCACCAAGCCATTTCAAAATAGTTGGTAGCCACCATATTCAACAAATCTTTATATCAATTAACAAAACCTATGAATGTGTGTCTCTCACTTCATATGTTCATGTAGCTTCTAATAATCTAATTTTGAAAACAAAGCATGGATTTGGAAATGACTATGTATTGCTGCTCCAAAAACTCAGATTACTTAAAACATAATCATTGAATTATGTATTTTGCTATTACCTTCATTTTTGCTTTGGCTATACCTTCACCTTCTGAGATGCAGCAATGAAAAAAGCTAGAAATAGATGGTTGGTCATGAAACCGTGGGATGAGCATGGCTTAACACTAACAATTGATGCTTTTGTTATGTGGATAGAAACCCTGTAATCATGAAATCTCATGTCCCAAAAAAACTTGGTTTGCTTCCATGGAAATATAAGCATGTTTTCCCAAAGGCTAATGTGTCTTCCATTATTATGGGAATATTTTCATAGTGACAACAACATCTCTCTTCCATTATGAATCACAACATGAAATATGCAAAGACCATGATAACAATTGTAAACCAATGTGGGCATTACTGAACAATGAAACTCATACCTCTGAATGTATTCTCTATTATATGGAAGCATAGAATTCTACCACTGTAAGTTCTCTAAAAGCAACAACAACGCCTTGTGTTCCTACAGCTGGTTCTTGTGTGACAGTAGTAGATCATTTTTTCAATTTTCTAGGCTTCTTGAGATAATTAATGAATTCAGAAAACTATCTAATCATTTTTGCTTGTACTTCAAGAGAACATTTTTAATGGGAAAACAATCTACAAACCTTGAATCTGGTCATAAACTTGCTACAAATTATTACAAGACTACCTTTTAAACTAAATGCAAAGCATGCCCTCATGTATCATTTCCTCAATTTGCTGCCATAGAGGATTTGTAGTTCCCACATGCATAAAAAAAATCCCAAAGCTAGAAAGAACAACCTTCAAGCAACTATTTTATTTCTTCTCATTGTTAGTTTTTATGTGGCAGTAGCAATGATTCTTTTCTTACTGCTAGTTCTTGTGTGGCAGCAACAAGGCTTCCTATTGTTAGTTCTTGTGTGACAACAATAAGGTATCATTTTTTCATGCTTGGTTAGTTGGGTTGGTGCGATGTTGGATTGGAATTTGAAGTCGATGTGCATGAATGATGAAGTGTTAGAATTGAGTGGGAAATGATGGGAATGGATGGACATAAAATGCTATATAGAAAATGGAAATGGCTAATGCTTAGTGGTTCTTCATGACATTTCCCTAAATCTTTAATAAATCAAAAACTCATCTTATTTTACCTCAAGTGTTACCTCCATGGAAGCCTTGGTTGACATGAATGGACTGGTGTATGCTGGAGCTATGTAGGCTGATCTGATGCTGAGACATATGTATATGAGAGCTGAAACTAGATGAGATTGAATTTGATCCATGATGTTGTGCTAGTTGCATGTAAGACTAATTGCTGAGACAATTGATGAGGAAAAATTCTACCATAAAAGCAGAAAGCCCATTCTCTTATTCTGAAAATAAACTACTGAAATGAAAATGGAAAAGAATTGCAAAACTATGGAACAAATGATGCTGCAAGTCATTGTTGAAACCAGTAGATCACATAATCTTCAGCTACTACAAAACTGAGGTACAATTCTTACCATGCAAATGAATGTGCTGAAGTCAAGCATGGAAAGAAATCATTTGATTACCACCCGTTAATGTATTCCATTAACCAATGTGAAGAAACTCACATTTGATGACAGTGAGCTCTAAATTACCTTAATGCATCTTGACAGGTAGGCATGGATGTGCTGGAGTCGAGTCACCTGCAAGATTGGTCAATCAAGAGGTATTGATGAATCCCCATGATTAACAACAAGGGAATCTGTCATTGATTCATGTAGATACCAGGGCACTATAAAAACTCTAATCTCAATCCCAGATAATGTGTCAGAGTCGATGGGACAAGACCATTGGAAGGTGGACCTTAATGAATTCCAGATCATCCAATACGAGTACAAAATAAATGATTGTGAAGAATCATAGTGAAAAATAGAACCAACATGAAACTTAGAAGTGGAAAGTATATGTGAAGCCATGATGTAGTAGTGATGGGAAATAAAACGGTTATGGTGACTACATAAGCAGTGGAAAATGGGACTTCGACATGAATGGATCTTTGAGGTTTTGAAATGAGGAGGGTGAATGAATCTACCATGGGGCAATTGGCTTCTTAAGGGGTTTTTTTCAGCAACAATTGATATGACAGGTGTCAAAAAATGATTATTGGGATGTAGGAATGGGACTTGACTTATTGAACATTGATATGATTTGCACATCAATCTTTACATTTTTTTATTTGCTCAATCCATTTGCAAATTGATAAAAATTCTTCAAGAGTGGCTCGTGCATGCATTGACCTTCTTCTTCTAAGGACCTGCAAAAACCTAGCACTTGCCTGCAATAAAACATGAGATGATGGAAGAAGAGAGATGATTGGTATCTATTCACCCAATACTTATGAAAAAAAACAACAAGAAATTACTTATAAAACAAATCCAAAGAAAAATGAACAAAGCAAAATCCATTTTATACCTGCACGGGAGCAATGTCCATATAGACTCACCAACGGTATTCTGATCATAGCTTCTTCGTTCCTTGTCCAATTTGAGTGATTAAAAATAAAAATGAAATTAAATTCATAGGTATATTTCCATTATAAACATATTTTTAAAATTATATGTAATGATAATCCAAATCACTCAGTAACAGCCCGCATGACAAGGTGTTTTTTCGAATTCTGGACTAGACCAGCAGTGACGGTTTTAGGCTTAACTTCTTCGTTTGATAACGGATTGATGTGATTCCAATTGGAGATGAAATTAGAATCATGTAGGTATCTCAGTTAGAAATATGTTTTGAATCCAACAATAATTGATGGGTCAAATAAGCCAATAAATTGTCTAGAAAATAGAGTTTTAGGAATGCATATTTGTGATAGGCAGTTGGTATTTTGGTCATAAAATTTGCATACGATATTGGAATGGAGTGATTAAAATTGTGTTGTAAATTATATGAATAGAGGAATATACCAATGAAACAATTTTGCAAAATATGTCCATTAAGGCATCCAAAAATTGACTGTCCCAGCTCTGTTCCTAAGCTGCCTGCTTGACACCCTGTTAGTATTTTGGCCATAAATTTTTTGTTTAACACCCAATAATAAAAATTCAAATTGTTTTGGAAACTATATTCAAAGGAATACTTGGTATATAAAAAGTTTTTAAAAATAAGTCCCTTTGGTCTCTCAAAAATGGACTGTCCTGACTGTGTTCCAGTAAAATTTTCAAGCCAAAATGTCACCAAAAATTTAATAAATAAAATTTGACCCCAAAAAGTGATCAAGATAGGTGTGAATGTTTTTAATTATGTAAATTTAAATATAAAACACATCCATACCAAAAATTTCAAGCATTGAGCACCTATATTGACTTACACGGTCTGTTGCAGCCGCAGCTGCAACCCTTAAAAAAATGACATAATGTTGAAATAAAGCATGTGTATTTTTATGAAAAATAAAAACTAAATACATATCATGATGTGCAACACACACATATCTCAAGCTAATAAATTTTTACCTGTAGCATAGTCATAGCTGGGTGTCGCAGCTCACTGTCACAACTGAGAGTAATCACAGCTGAGAGTAATCAGTCACAGCTGGGTGTTGCATCTCATTGTCATAGCTGGGTGTTGCAGCTAAAAAATTCATGCCAAATTTCAAGCTTGAAGGGTTCCATAATCATTGACTCATTTTCCTATGGATCCTCCATTCACCTTCCCTAATTAAGTAATTTTTTTTTCATGATATTTTTATTTTCATTTGTAACAAATAGAGACAAATTGAAATTATGAAATTGATGACAAAAAAATAACTTAAGCATTTTGTTCAAATAGTCAACAATTCCAAAGCATTCATGAAAACATCTCATACCCATTCCTTATCTTTCTACTTTCTAATCTTCCATATCGCAACAAGGCGTAGGAAGAGAGCATACTTATTCAAAAATAAAAAACAAACAAAAGCATGGTTTTATTCTGATATTCTATCCTACCCTATTCTACTTGGAAATATAAAAAAAAAATCAAGTATATGCATATTTCCAATGGAGCCATTTTTGAAGAAGTGACTCAAGTATGCTCATACTCCCAACAGAAAAATATAACTTTATGAATTCTAGGATATGAGAGATCAAATTCCCTTGAAATGATGGTGCCAAGAATTGGTGAAGCATAGAATGATGCTGTAGACCGATGACAGATTGAAACCAAGCTTCAATATAGTCTGTGTTCCCTTGATTGCTCATGGATGTTACACCATGAAGATCCTTATTAAACTGATCTTCCTCAATGCATAAGAGTTTCGGATCTAATGATGTGAATGATGCTTTTGGTTCCAATGGCCGTTCTCCATCAAATATTACATGTGTACTGTTGATCTTGTCTGCTTGCTTATGAGGACTAGACGAAACTCCATCTGCAAATATTGGATCTAAAACATGTTTAGGCCTCATATGGACTTGCTGCAACAACGCACAACCTTTTTACAGCGGTGTAGGTGAGGTAGAACAAGAGGGAAATGTAGGAACATTTTGCAGTTCAACACTGTATTGCTTTATTATGGTTAGGGTGGAGGGTGGAATGGACAGAAAATTGTGTTGGGTACCAAGGAGTTTGATGAGAAGATAGATGTGGTTGATGTAGATGATTGAGTTGTGAGGCTGATATTGAAGGACCAAGTTGTGTTGCAGCATGAGGGAGAGTAGCCATATGATCATAAGATAGGTCATTCCAACCTTGTGGGTAAGGTAGGTAAGAGTTAAATTGAGGCTGCAACAGCTGCAATGGTGGAAGAGTATTCAATGATTGAGTATGAGAGTAAGGAAATGGAGGGATAGAATTTTGAACCATAGATGTAGGCCATGGTTGACATGATTATTGAAACGAGTTGGCTGGAACTCCCAAATCTCTTTGATATGTTTCTTTCATCTTTGGTAAGGAGGGACAATGATCTCTGGAGTGATTCAAGTCACATATACCACAAATTTCAAGACTATCCAAAGGGAAATCCCTTGCTTCTCTTATTTCCTCCTGCTTTTCCTTATCCTGCAAAACAACCGATTGTGAATCAACTTTAGAAATTTTAAATAAATTGCTGATTTTAGCTCGTAAAACTCTTGTTTTTGCAGCAGATTTCAAAAATAAAAATAAAATTTCCTTAGAATTATTACCAGTCTTGAAGTTTCCTCTTGAATACCTTCTACATAACTCACAAATATCATCATATGCTAATTGAAATACATTACCTGTTCCCATCAGATTCAATATTTCTAAACATTCAACTTGGATTCCCTTGAGTAGAAGTGTTTTTGAGATTTCCTTCCCCACTTTCCTCTATTTGGATCTTTGGAGGTTATATTGGAATTGTTCTATGTATTCCTCTATACTCTTTTCTTCTCGTTGTGTCATTTCGAAGATGTCTTTATTGACCCTGCAATAATCTTGGTACCTTTTCCAGAACACATGTTTCATGTCTTCCCAAGTTTGTATACAATTCCCACCAAGGCTCATGAACCATCGGAGGGCTGTTCCTTTTAGAGTGAGGGGAAATACATTTAACTTTTGATCATTAGCACAATAACCATATCCTCTACAAAGTACTTCAAATTGAAATAAAAATACATCAGGGTCTTCATTTTCCAAAGCTTGAAAATTTGGTAGAACATGTGGGGGAATTATTTTCGTTGGTGCCACTCCTCTTGAATCTTTGATGGGAAATTTGAAGGTAACAAGTTCTGCATATTTATTACTTGTCATTTCTTCATTAGATTATTTATGTGTTATCTTGAGTCTCCTCCTTTGAATGTTCCTGTCAACTTGTTAGTAGAATGGGTGGTGCTTACAACACCAATAAAGGGAATGATAAGATTTATGCTGCAAAGATTGAAATTGAAATAAAACTGAATGTAAAAAAGAGAAACCACACACAAAATAAATTCAATAAACTGACACTAATACAAGTGATCAATTTTGCCACGGAAAAACATGGCAATATCCACGGAAAAGCGTGGATATTGCCACGTCTAAGTGTTTTTTGTTCCGTGGCAACTATTTTGTCGCAATAGCGACGACCCCTAATTTGCGTCGCAAGAGCGACGACCCTTTCCGTCGCTATAGCCACGCTTTGTATAAAGGTTTTTAAACCACGAAGATCCAAGCCGTCGCTGTAGCCACGCACTGCCGTCGCTATATCCACGCAGTGCCGTCGCTATATCCACGGACGTCCGTCGCTATATCCACGGACTTCCGTCGCTATATCCACGGTGGGTGAAATTTAAAAAAAAAATAATAATTGCAGCTGTCGCTATATCCACGGTGGGTGAAATTTTTAAAAAAAAAAATAGTTGCAGCCATCGCCAGCTTATGCAACCAGCAACCAGCAACGAGTGCTAAAGACATTTGGTAATGTGGATGAACCAGCTTGAGGGGGTAATTCCAAATGAGCTTTCAAATAGCCAGAGCCTAGAGAATCTGATCCTTGACAATAATTTCATCATAGGTTCTATCCCCGCTAGTCTAAAAAATTGCACCAATCTTGTATGGCTTTCTCTTTCAAGCAATATTTTGACAGGCACTATCCCATCCTGGATTGGTAACCTTGATAAGCTTGCAATATTACAGCTGGGAAATAATTCTTTATCTGGCACCATTCCTCCAGAGCTTGGGGACTGTAAGAGTTTGGTATGGCTAGATTTGAACAGCAATAACCTCGAAGGGAGTATTCCTACTGAGCTATCAAAGCACTTTGGAAAAATATTGGCCGGAACCGTGTCAGGTAAAATGTATGCCTTTGTGAGGAACGAAGCCGGAA